>JAHBCN010002777.1:0-85182 GCA_019359885.1 Listronotus oregonensis | reverse complement strand
CCTTTATTTGAAGGTGCTTCCGTCTGACAGTTTTGACTGGAATCAACCCATCCTTTGGATACTGTGTCGTGTTATCAAACCATGTTTCATCAAGGTAAATTATGGATCTGTTTTGTAACCTATATCTTTTAATTTCTTGAAGGTAATTAAATCTCCAAGTGAGTAATCTGTGCGATTCCATTACTACTTGTCTTTTGTCTATTTTGCGGTATTTAAATCCCAATTTTACAAACAACTCTATGGAGGTGGCACGGCTAATATTTATATTGGTTTCGTCTTCGTATAGCTTCTTTTCAGTTTACCCAAAGGGTAGGAATAACTCCGCTTTCATAAAGACAATATATTTTCCTTCTTATTAGGTCCTGATCACTATTGTCTATACGGTGAGATTGAAAATCACTACGTTTTTCTTTTGTTTAATTCTTCACAATAATAATATCCTTATCGATGATTGGAGTTTTTGTAAGTAGACAGGTTTCTTTTAAAGCTTCTTGTTTAATTAACTGAATAAAGTTTCATACACATTTTTCACAACCTGTTTTGCACTAATGACAAATGATTTCGACGCGACATAGTTATATTCTCGTAAAACAACTTTTGAAACGCACAGTAAAATTATTAAGCCAAAATATTTATATGCCTAATGGTTATCTCAAATACTGGCCCACTCCTGCCCTTATGAACAAATGGGTTTACCCAATAACAATATGTAATAAAATCGTTAAAGGTTTATTGGGGTATGGTCCGTCAAAAGCCATAACGATATACTTTGAGACAGACTATACAGTGCATATTTATTGAAACAAAATTTAATTTACAAAAATAATCCAATATTAATAAAAAGTTCTAACAAAAAAAGACTTTGCATTAAATAAGTAGATTTAATTTTCCTTTTATAAAGGAGTATAACAAATGGTTCTAAATAAAACTACAGAAATTATTTTAATATTAATTATAGTGCTCCCTAGTCCCTGTGCCTGGATCTACTTAAAATTCGCTTTGTTAATGAAGTTAACGGGAGTACTTGTTAAAAGATAAAAGTTTGGTTGCATTTTGGATAGTTTTTATTTAATGTTATTTTTAAATTATATCTTAAAAATCTTAATAACAATATTCCTTCGGTACTTTATTGGCACAGCGAAAGTCCTACAGAATACAGATTGCCAAAAAAAAAACAAAATTGACAATTTCATCTAGCCCAACAACTATGAATTTTTGTACTTTAAATAGTGCATATTTAGCTTCAATTTTGTTTGATATTTGTACTAACGATGTTTCTTAGAATTTAATCATGGAAGTCTTTAAATATATGCTGATGACATCGATATCTTTTAAGAAATTAATTAAATCCTGCTAAAAAATGTGAAAAAAAAACAGTTCAATAAATAATTAACATCTTAATATAAATATATTCATTGTCTTTGGCATTTTTACTAGAAATACTTACATTTAAATTACTGCAAAGAAACTTCAATAAAATTACTTCTTACCTGAAAAAAAAAGTACAGTTTAGTAAGAAAGTCTTAAAATTTAAGATAATAAGTAATCTGTTAATTAAAATAACAGATTCTTAAAATAAAAATTTCTTTTTTTTGTAGTGATTACCCCGTATAGTGATTAGATCAAACAAGGTTAATTATTGTAAAAAATCTTCACTAACGGTTGTTTTTGGAAAATTATTAAAATATTGTTATTCTTCAAGAATTTAAAGACGGAAATAATATGAAAAAGTTATCGAATGTATTAATTTTTTATTTTGGCCTGATTAAACTAAAAGAAAGCATAATTTAAAGGTTATTTTTTAATAAATTTGAATTATTTAAAAATAACAATATTGTGATAATTTTACATAAACATACGTTAACAATACTTAATTATGGTTCAAAAAGTAAGTTTTACCCTTTAATTTTAATTGAAAATATCTGCTTTTAATACTTTTTCAAGTTTTTTATTTCTGAACAAGCTTTTCAAATAACTTTTTTTAATAAAGTCAGAAATTGATTTATGTTTCTCCATGCTACTTTTCGTAATTTGCACCCATCCGTGCAATTTAAACTTACTCAGATTCTGATGAGTGTTTTGTGGGTTGACGAAATGAAAAGAATTTTTAAGGCTTTTAAGAAATCATTTTTATTTAGAAGAATAACACACATTGCCAATATATATTTCCATAAAAATAATCGTTACATTTTTATTATCGTAATAGTATTTTGTAAATGTTATATTAGGATTTATGCAAATATAATAGCAAATGCACGTGTGTGTATCAGAACCGTATCTAAGTATGGCCGCGCCCTTGGCGGAACTTAAAATTTGCGCCCCTCCCCACACACGGGGAGCTATGGGGATACAAAAACCAAAGAAAAAAGGGATTTCAAATTATTCGAAAATTTTACAAAATTTGTAATTGTGGGAAATTTATGAAAAAAATTTTGCAAATGCCACTTTATCAATAAAATTTGTGTAAATTTGATATTTTCTGTATAAAAAATAAATTTCCTACTAGAAATGAAATTTATTGAAACATTTTTTTGGGTTTTTAAGAAAGTTTTTACTCATCCATTTGGTGTTTTTAAAAACTTTTTTTAAAAAAAATTTTGAAAAAATGTTTGTTTTTTTTAAATATTAAAAAAATAATAGGGAAATAAAATTTAATCTCTTGTTGGTTTTTTAAAAATACAATTTTACTACTAAAATAATAAAATAAATATTTGTGAAAATTTAGATGTAATCTGACTATAAGAAATATGTAAAATAGTTTTTATAAAAATAATATTTTAAATATGGCCGTTCCTTTGACAAACTTTATAGGGATATAAATGCCTCTATGGTGTTTAAAAAACCTCCTGCGAAAAAGATTCAGAGCCCGTTTGGGGGATATTGTCCCTGTTGTTGCTAGAGAATTAAAATATTATGTTGACGATTGCTAAAATACTGGCTAAATACTAACTAATAAATTATATAAATAATCGCCCAAATGTGCAAGTTCGGTAAAATTTTTAGTCCTGTAAGGATCTTCTCAAAAACAAATAAAACTAAAACATGTGTCGGTCATTATACAGTGTGGTCATTTAAGTGTGCAACATATGGATTTTTTTTTTATTAATTGCACAATAAAAATACAAATGTTGCCGAAAGTTGGTGCATGTTCGATAATCATATTAGGTGCATTTAGAATGATTGCAAGTCAAACAGCATACAGGGTAGGTAAAAAAAATATAAAAATTGTACAAGAGTAAACTACCCTTATTTCAGAAAATTCAGCAAAATGTTTTAAAGAAAAGTTGTTCGTAATTAAAAGTTATTTTTAAATGCCAAAACATGGCCTTCTAAGAATTTTTTTTTTTTTTGAAAAACCTCTAAAATTTTTCTTATTATTTTTTTAATAATCACCCTAAACACTCTCATAAATTATTTTAAATCAAATCAATTTCGCATAACTTTGTTTAAAATCAAGAATATTTGTAACATTAACATTGATTTTTAATTTTGTGAATAATTACAAACTTCATGTTTGTTGCAACGATATTAAACACAACTTTAAAATTTTACAAAAGTTCTTTTTAATAAGATTAAACATTAGTAATGATAATAGGCATATTAAAAAACGCTCATTTAAAGTGCAAAATGTTTATTAAAAAACTGTACAAATTAATAGACATCATTAAAAAACCTACTAAAATTATAGCGAATACCCATGAAAAAAAAACAAATGAGGGTTAAAAGTAAACATTATGACAGTTTGGTGACAATAATTCTTCGCCTATTAAGTTTATTTGATTTTAAATGCCTCCTCCAAGACAGTTATCGTTAGCCGAGAAGCCGAATTAGTTTTAATATGTAGAGATAACTATAAATTAGTACTTTCAATGAAATACATTCAGAAAAAGAAGTTTATTATTCAACTGTACCAGATTTTTAATTTTTTAGGAAATGACAAATTTTATGTTTGTTGCAATAATATTAAACACAACTTTAAAATTTTACAAAAATTCTTTTTAACATTAGTAATGATAATATGCCTGATAAAAAACGCTCATAAAAAGAACGAAATTTTATTTTAAATGTTTATTAAAAAATTAATATACAAACATAAATCCTACTAAAATAATCGCGGACACCCATGGAAAAGAACAAATAAGTGTTAAAAGTAAACATTATTATTATTTTTATTATGAATTAAAACTAACAACACAAGGTATACATTACGTATCCACTAAATGCACCCAAAAGCAATAAAGCAATGGTTTGGTTAGTGCCGATGCTATAACGTAACAATTAACAAATTAAAATTAATTTACATAGAACGGCAAATATTTAAAAGGCTAAAAAAAAATTATGTGCAAAAAAATTATCGACGTGTCTGTCCACCATTTCGTTCAATTCATCTAATTGTCTAAAGACCTTGTCTGTCATTTGTTTTTTTTATGGGTATCCGCGTTAATTTTAGTAGGTTTTTTAATGATGTCTATTAATTTGTACATTTTTTTAATAAACATTTAGAATAAAAATTTTGCCCTTTAAATAAGCGTTTTTAATATGCATATTATTATTACTAATGTTTTACCTTATTACAAAGAATTTTTGTAAAATTTTAAAGTTTTGTTTAATATCGTTGCAACAAACATGAAGTTTGTGATTCCCTAAAAAATTAAAAATCTTTGTTAATGTTACGAATATGCTTGAATTTAAACAAAGTTATGAGAAATTAAATTGATTTTGAATAATTTATGAAAGTATTTAGGGTAAATATTACTAAAGTAAGGGTACTTTACTCTTGTGTACAATTTTTGTATTTTTTGACCTACTCTGTATGCTGTTTGACTTGCAACCATTCTAAGTGCACCTAATATGATTATCGAACATGCACCAACTTTCGGCAATATTTGTATTTTGATTGTGCAACTAATAAAAAATCCCATATGTTGCACACTTAAATTACCACACTGATATGTAAATTGGTCAAGTCCAACCTGATAAGATATCAGCCTTATGTATGCTGTAAGAACATTGATTTCTTTCAAGCTTAAAAATTTTAACTAAAAATATGTCATTTGATATATATTTGGTGTGCAGTAACAAAGGTCACTTAAGGTTAAAACTGAAATGTTTTCAAGAATGATACAAAGTCAGGTTGCCTTCAAAATATAAAAAAATAAATACAGCGTGGCCCACCCCATTCGCCTCGGTTTTTCTACAAGAAATGAAAAGAGTTGGGGATAAACTTTTAGCACGTATATATGTGGGTCCATGAGCAGCAAATTTTAAAATTATTTTGAAATATACAGGGTGACCCAAAAAAAAGATAGCATAGCAAAGTTATAATTTTTCTTATGGAACACCCCATATTTTTTTATATTTTTAGATACTATAGACCAAATAAAGGTAAGTTATTGTTATATTTCCTATACCTAAAACTGACCGTTTCTGAGAAATTTAGAGAAATTTAAAAATACAGACATAATTTAAAAATTGTTTACTCCCTGTAACATATAACGAGCTGCTCCTAATTGAATTTATTGCTTAGCTCAAGGTTTAAGATAACTATCACATGAAAGGTTTACCTTAATATTATACAGAGTGTTGAAAAAAATTGCCTTAAAGTTTGGACACACATTTTATTAAATAACTATCTTAAGTTAAATGAAACACCCTGTATTTAGTGACCTATTTTGACGTGGAACTAAATTCCCTTTAAAACCATATTAGGGTTTCCTATACCTATCTCTTCTGCTTTTTATGCAAAATGCGTTTTTATATTTGACTTATCCTTTATCTTAAAAATGGAACACCCTGTACTGAAATTAAAAAACCTTTCTATTAAGGATCGCGTAAGATTGCTAGACAAGTTTAAATTTAGTGTACAAAAAGAGGAAAAGTAATAACTCCAATTTATTGCCATTTTTAAAATATTAAAGCATTCTAAAAATGAGGATCGAAATATAGTAGAAGGCACACCTGTCCTAATTGTTAAGACGAAATATGGTAAATTGCCCCTGTTTTTTAGCAAATGTATCAGACTTTATTTTTCATAACAACGGATTAGTTAACAGACATAACTTTTGCTACTACATTGACGAAAATCCTAATATTTTTGAAACCGTTGATCACCAGGAACAGGAGTAGTTAGTTTTATTTCACCATAAAGTCTGATACATTTGCTAAGAAACAAGGGCAATTTAACATATTTCGTCTCAACAATTAAGACAGGTGTGCCTTTTACTACATTTCCACCCTCATTTTTAAGAATGCTTTAATATTTTAGAAATGACAATAAATTGGAGTTATTACTTTTGCCTGCATTTTGCTTGAGATACATCTTATTTTTAAAATTTTAAACTTAAGCTTTTAGCGAATCTACGTGATCCTTAATAAAAAGGTTTTTTAATTTCAATACAGGGTGTTCCATTTTTAGGATAAAGGATAAGATGTTTCATTCAACTTAAGGAAGTTAATTAATAAAATGTGTATCCAAACTTTAAGGCATTTTTTTTAACCTTCTGTATAATATTAAGGTAAAACTTTTATGTAATAGTTAACTTTAACCTTGAGTGAAGCAAAAAATTTAATTACGAGCAGCTCGTTACATGTTACAGGGTGTAAGCAATTTTTAAATTATGGTCTGTAATTTTAAATTTCTCTAAATTTCCCAGAAACGGTCAGTTTTAGGTATAGGAAATATAACTCACATTTATTTGGTCTATTGTATCTAAAAATATAAAAAAATATGGGGTGTTCCATAAGAAAAAATATAACTTTGATATGTGCGTTTTTTTTTTGGGTCACCCTGTATATTTCAAAATTATTTTGAAATATGCTTCTCATGGACCCACATATGATCGTGTGAAAAGTTTTTCCCCAACTCGTTTCATTTCTCGTAGAAAAACCGAGGCGAATGGGGAGGGGCACCTGTATACTACATAACAATAAACTGAACGCGAATTCAAATCCAATTCTGTGGATGAATAATAATTAAAACAGTCCATTTTAAAACCAAATTATTAATGAAAATACATATTTGAGGTTAGTAAGTCTATTTTAAGTTTGTAACACGCACAAACTTAAAATAGACCCACTAACCTCAAATATTTAATTTAATTAATAGGTTTGTTTTAAAATTTACTGCTTTAATAATTATTTATGTACAGAACAAAATTAAAAGATATGTGCGTAAAAAAGTATTTTATAAAGTTAGAATTATTAAATAATACCAACAAAAATCGGACATTAGCTATTTCACTTTAAGAAAATATTAGTTTCTTTATTCTATACAATTTAATTATTTATTTCGTATATATGTTACTGTAAAAGACCAAATTTGGTGAAGGTTAACATTCGCCGGTGAATGTAAAATATTTTTTAAAAAATTAAACGCGCACTAAAATTATAAGTTTTAACCAGAACGCACCAACGTTGTTAGTTTTGGTTAGTACTCGTTTAGTTTTTTTTAATTTGATATTCACCGGCATATGTTAACATTCACCAAATTTGGTCTATTACGGTAACATATACCTAAACGTAATTCATTTTTAGGGGCTAGTTAAATAGAAACAGGCGTTTGTTTAGGGATTAGGGACATTAATTTGAAGGAAAATTTGTCCTCTGTGACATTTTAAAATATTTAAGAATACATTTTTTATAATAAATATTTGTACCTATAGATATATGAAAATCAACATATAATTAAATGGAACATATACATATATTAAGTTGCAAGTACTTCTGCAAAAAGTACACTTCGGCTAAGACGTTTAATTTTTCAGGACTTTGTGTGCGAACTTCCTAAAAAAATAAATGGGTTCGCGTCAATAACGGCAATTATGTCGGTTACCAGTTTCGTGCACAAAAAAAACAATCGTCAAAAAAGAAAATATTTAAAAGAAAAATCGGATTAATAATTAGTCGTTCAGTGATTAACTCGTAAAATTTCAGACGAGGATCAAAGTTAATTAATTCTTGTACAAAATATATTTTAAAAGGATGAAATTTATGATGTTTTAAAATACTTCTGATACTAGTACTCCTTGTGCTAGAAACTGTCTCCAACTGCCTGGTACTTAAAGAAGGGACAATATTGGCAAGATCTAAAACAGCGATTTCTATTACTTCCTTTCGCACTATTCGATCTGCAACCATACATTTCCGGTTTGCATTGATTCTGTCCCCCAATTCATCAGCTCACGAACGAACTTTCTGTTCACATGCTTATTCGTGTTTAGTTCTTAAATAATTGAGCTGCAATATTAGCGTATTATCGTTTTTGTAATACAATTTATTTATTAAAGCTGTTTCTGTTGTAGAATAAACCATCTTATGCGAAAAAAAGAAAACCAAAAGTTTAAGGTTGAACTTGCAAAGGAGCTGCCTCGAGACAGCCTCAGTTCGTGAAGTACATGCAAGTAGCAGGACACTAAAGTCAAAAACCAAAATATGCCAAGATCAGTAAGCAACTTCACCCCAATAAAATTAGGATGTTTAGCAAACCGCCAGGCTTCGAAGATAAGCTAAAGGAAGCAGTCTTAAGAAAAGAAAAGAGAAAGGAAAACATAAACCCATGTGCGCTGCTATTATTATCTTGAATTAAAAGATCACAGATTCATTTTTTTCTTCTACTGTAGCAAATGTGTTTATTCTGGGTTTCTAAAATGGCCAAATTACAAGAATTTGGTAGCGTATATAACCTCGGTTGCCGGAAGAAAAAAAAACGGATAGGACGGAAATATTACGCAAATCAAATTGATGTCCAAACAAATAAAAATAAACTATATACAAAAAATTAACAACATTAAATATAATTTAAAATATATTATATTTTATTACATATTTTTATTAAAATATTGATTATTTTAAAAATAAAACATAAACAATATTTTTTAACAGGCCCACATAAAAAAATAAGTGGTGTGTGCCAGGTGTCGGGATGGATTTATGGCATATTTTTTTCCGCTGAACACGAATCTAAAGTCGAAATTAAAGGTCAAATAGCAGAAAATCGACAAAACTCCAAAAAACCGACACGGTACATTTACCGGCAGAAACCTGCTACCACGGAATGTTTGGACTAAGACTACGAGTATATAAACTATAGGAGATACAAAAAATTTCATAAAACAAAAAAACAAATTGTCTATGAAAAAGTTATACAAACATTTTTAATAAGATAAATAATAAAGGAGATATAAACGAAAATGTAATTTTGACAAAAAATTTCAGTCTAAAATAGGAAAAAAAATTAATAATGTGATTTTTGAGTTTTTTTTTAATAATAAATCATTTATTTTAATTCCAAATCACTTAAAATTTGCAAAAAAATCCCAAAATAAAAAAAAATAATTGTTAATTTTTTTCCAGAGAGGTATACCCTGAAAAGGGTAGGTGTAAACTCAGTCCCAATTATTTTTATTACCCTTATGGGTACGTAAATTCAGTCCGATACAATTTTTGGGGCCTACGTAAACTCAGTCCGATGTACCTGGGCCGTCATTAGGACAGGCAATAAAATTACTGATTGATGGCTGTTCTTCCGACAAGCAAAAAGTAACTGAAATTTGCGACTATATATTAGAAACATATATATCGAAAAAAAGCACCGTTTCCTTCACAAATATGGGCTGAATTTTCAAGCTTAACTAATAGAACAACCAACTCCATGTGAATCATTGCATTCTAGGCTTAATAAGCTCTTTAACAGACCACATCCCAATACTTTTATTTTTGTCGAAGTCTTGAAAGGAATTCAATCCGAAACATATGTTCATCTTAGGGGTAAGTCGACAAAGAAATCCAAAATATTATTACAAAAAAAAACTTTTTGAGAGAAGCAATGGACTTGTCTAAGGAATCTATTTCGCTGTTTGAATTTTTTAAGAAAGTATCTTTTAAATTTCTTTCCGTCGATACAGCATGAACAATGTATATTATAATACAAATGTAAATATATGTTTCATATTTTCTATACATTTTATTTAAGAGAATTTGCCCATAGCATAATGTATAGTCTTGTACATATTATATGCCTTTGTACCAGTTATATGGGCGATTATGTTCATTGAGAATTTTTTGGCTTTTATATAAATTTCTTTCATATTTTCTGTACTTTTTATTTAAGAGTGTTGCCATAGCATAATGTATATTCTTGTACCTACATATGCCTTGGTATTATAATTATGGTTAAATATGTTTATTAAAAGTTACTTATATATGTATATTTGTTTCATATTTTGTTTACTTTTGTTTAGTTTGTGTTTATCGTAGTACGTATGCTTTGTATTATATGGTCGAATATATGGTTATATTTATTGTGAATTTCTTTGTTTCCATATAAATTTGTTTCACATTTTCCTTATTTGTTATTGTTTTAAGCATCTTACTATAGCTTAACGTAGTCGAAACTAATCCAAACAAAGTAGTTATACAGGGTAATTCAAATTCGACTCTCACCATTGGGATCTCGGGAACCATAAGAGATACGAAGATGGTTAAATTGGAGCAAAGTTGCCAAATTTATTGATCAATAAAACTCCGTTTTTAAGTTTTAGAAAGTCCGACTAGTCTCGAAAAAAAAAACGAAAATTTTCGTCTTCCGAAGACCATAATCAACTTTTCTTTTTCTTATAGGCGCCATATTGGACTTTTACAACAACGTAAAATTACAAATTTAATACATTTAATACAATTTACCAAATTTAAAAATGGAGTTTTATTATTCACCAAATTACGCAACTTTGCCTCAATTTAACCATCTTTGTATCTCTTATAGTTTTCGAGATCCCAATAGTGAAAGTCGAATTTGAATTACCCTGTATACTATAATGTTATCCTTTATTTAAATCATTTGCTTCAAATTATTAATTGAAGGTCGGGACTGAATTTGAGTAGCTCCGTTTGGACGCCCGGACTGAATTTACGTTTAAAAATGCAAATGGGACTGAATTTACGTTTACCGCCTGAAAAAATCCTAAAAATTCGATTTTTTGATTATAACTCGAAAAATATTGCATTTATACAAAAAGGTTAAAAAAACTTTTATCAAAGGTCCCAAAAAATACATTTTTTGTGTCATATAAAGTTTCGTGTATGTTTTATAGTTTTTAAGATATTCATCTTTTAAATTAAAAAAAAATCGTTAATATCTAAAATTACGTCATTTCTCGATTATTTGCTGTTTGACTCCAGATTCGTGTTCAGCGGAAAAAATACTCCAAAAAATCCTAGTCCGACACCCAGCACTCACCACTTATTTTTTTTTGTTTTTTGTGGGCCTGAGTTATTATATCAACTGTCAAGTTTAAACTGAAGTTATTACCTTATCGATACGGTTTCTTAGAAGTAAATTTAAAAAAAACCGCTTAAATTATAATTTCAAAGCAAGGGCCCTTACTATAAAGAAATATTTTAAAACTTTAAGAGCAATAATAAGTTTTTTTTACTTCTAGTGAACCATATAACGATTTAGACGTTTAAAGGCAAAAGTCATTTATAACTGTTACATTTAACAGAAGTTTTTACTTTAAAGCTAAGATTTTTCGGGATTTTAATAAAGCTGTCTAACAAAACAAACCACATTGAAACTAGATTTGGGCATGAGAGAAGGAGCTTACAAAAGAGAAACCAAAATAAACTAATACAATAATATTTGGGCACTTTAAGTGTCCATAAAATGCGTCTAGACTTGGTCTAGCCGACACATTTGTGAGTCTTGTGGATAAAGAATAATGTAAATATAAAAGAAATTGGTCTCAATGAACTTTAATTATAGTTTATTACCTTATTTTGTCAACAAATTCTTCGGCTTTGTAATGATGTAATTCGGTTAGCTATAGTCAAATCAAAGAAAAAAAATGTTATAAGGGTAGTAGCGGAATGATTTAAGAAGCTGCATTATATACCGGGTGCTGCGGCGCCGAGCGGAACATAGGAAATCCCATGTAAATTTTAAGGGGGTTAATTATTGGTCCCCTGTACATTTTACAGAAAAATGTAAGATAACTTTTTGAAGAGACCAATCTGACAAGCCCTTGTGCAAAGTTTCAAAATATTTTAATAAGCGAATCTTAAATTAATTAATTAAATGTAATAGCAAAATTACCGAATTTTCGGTTCAGGTAAAACCAAACAGGCACCAGTAAAATAAATATTGTCCCTGACATGAGGAAAAGTGTTAATAAATCAGCGACAGTCGGTATTTAAAAAAAATATGAATTATTCAATCGACGAAAAAGTATCCATAATTAGGTGGCATTATGCGGGAAACAGTTTTAGAGCAGTATCTAAAATGTTTTTAGTTTATTTCCCCACCAAGCCCATTCCGTCCATTACAACTACTAGACGTATTGTCAGTAAGTTCGAGTCAAAAGGTACCATAATAAATAATTGTATATGTTCAACTCAGGATATCGAAAATAGAGCCGAAGAAAGAGAGAATAGAGATCTTAATATTCTAGTGAGTGTGGAGAAAAACAAAATGGTTAGTACGAGGGTTCTTCGGCAAGAGGTAAATAAACATCATACAACGGTACACAACTATTATTCGTATAAATTCGAAAAACATAAAAACAAGGAAATAAAAAACGAAGAATGTCATCTTGTTTCTAAATGATGAGAAGAGCAAATAACGATAGGAATTTTATAAGAAATATTTGTTTTACCGATAAATGTACATTCACCCTCAACAATGAACCAAATGTTCAGAATTGCCGGTATTGGAGCCAAGAAAATGAACATCGCTTTGTTCATACTCGGACACAATATCCCCAAAAGCAAATGTATTCGTGGGAATTATCGGACACCATTTCATTGGACCTTTTTTATGGACTATAACCTGACAGCAGAAACCTATTTGGACTTATTTAATTTCAAAATCAAATTGGACCTGCCTTGTAAGAAGTTTGAGAAGATCAAATGATCTGGTACCAAATAAATGGTTGCCCCGCCCATATTGCCCATATAGTTAGAGAGTACCTGGAAAATGCTTTTAACGGCAATATTATTGGTCCACGGTACCGGATACTTTGGCCAGCCAGGTCACCTGATCTTTCACCGAATGACTTCTTTCTGTGGGGTCACTTAAAAAGTGTCATTTATAAAAGTGTAAAATTTGAGAATCTTAACCAGCTACAAAACGCTATTTCGTTAGAATGTAATAGCAATATCAACTTAGAAATGAATTTTATGATCGGTTGGGATATTGTTTAGCGGTTAATGAGTTTATTTTTCCACACCAAGTAAAATATTAAGAGTTCAGTTCCCCTTTTTTTAGATCTATTGAGTTAAAAATTTACAATTATTTATTGCGATGGATTTTGACTCAAATTTACTGACAATACGTTTAATGGTTGAAATGGACCAGAAAGGCTTGATGGGAAAATAAATTGAAAATATTTCAGATACTGCTATTGGTTAAATTAAATTCTATGATAAAATTATGTTTTTAATGATCGATAGTAATAATTGTTATTAGCTAAACTTAATTGTTACATTAAATAAAAGGTTTGATAAAAAAAAAATGTTAACGTGTCTTTAACTTTTAATGTAATGGTTGTGAGATTGATGAAACGAAAAAAAACATTCCTTGTATTAGGCTGTACGTCAAATTTGACAAAGCCTTATAACAAACTGTTTGCTGGTGGCTGTTGTCTGTTTGGTTTTACCTGAACCGAAAATTTGGTAATTTTGCAATTACATTTAATCGAATAATGCAAGATTCCCTTATTAAAATTTTTTGAAACTTGGCAAGAGGGTTTTTCAGATTGGTCTCTTCAAAAAGTTATCTTACATTTTTTCTGTAAAATGTACAGGGGAGACAATAATTAACCCCCTTAAAATTTACAAGGGATTCCCTATGTTCCGCTCGGCGACGCACCACGTGGTAGATTATTTGATCTATCTATTTAACCTATTTACAGGTGGGCGGTACGTGGCCCCGGGGCCGCATATTCGGAATTCGCCGACACATTAGTCGCTCGGAACAACTCGGATGCCAATCGCAGAACTGTAAAGTCCCGATGTATTAGACTAATGCGTATGAAGTTGCATTATAAACTAAGCATATAGCTCATTCGACACAACTCCAAATTTTTAAAATTTGAGCACGAACAAACAGTGTGTATAATTTCGCGTGATTGGAGTACTGACATTAGTGCCATTCTATGGTCATTTATTTAAATAGAAATTGTCGTTATTCAACATTTAAATTTAGGACTTTTGAAGTATTTTCTATAAGAATCTCAGACTTTAAAAAAATTCGAGTTGTCACTGCTCTTTCGAATGAGCGAATTATCTTTTCGTTGTGAATAAGATTGGACCCTTAGACATTGGAGTAACTATGTTCTTGGGCTTTTAAAACACTGATTTCCTTATAAATATTAATATTATATTAATGCCAAAATATTTAAATCTTGATCTTAAGACATTGCTCAAGGCATATTACAAAGATATATGCTGTTATGCCATTAAAATGAGTGATCAAGACGAGTTTGAGGTGTGTGGATTCAATGGAGCAGAAAACTAATGAAGATGTTAATAATGATCTAGTTTCTTTACAAAATTACGGAAACAAAGGAAAAATGAGAATAGCAGTCAGAAAAAAACATGGATCATTTGGAAAGAAGCTCGTCAATATTTTATCCTGCTATAAAGGAATACGCAGACGATCTCGTCATTATGGCCCAAGGAAAATTTAACAATACTGTTAGGGATAAAATGCAACAGACCCTAAACGCAGTTACCAAATGGACGAGAAAGAAGAGACTAAACATAAACCCTTCTAAATCAGCCATAGTTGCCTTCACCAAAAGGAGAAATCTAGAGGGCTTAGGACCCCTGACCCTACGAGGTGAAACAATTAAGATTGTGGGAGTGGTAAAACATTTGGGTGTCATCCTAGACTTTTAACTTACCTGGAACCATCATCTTTAGAAAATAAGAAAGAAAGCGGAGATGACTCTTATGTTAATCAGACGCGTGAACAAAGAGAAAGAAGGAAACCTAACTCACCCACCCAGAACTCGAAACGTCGGTTAAGACTTCACGAGTCCTTTAAAGGGCAGGTGGTGTGATTCCGCCTCAGGCGAGGAAAGCTCCTCTACCACCTACTGCATACTTAGTTTTACATTTACATTTAGATTATTATTGCCATTTAACAAGAAACTTTAATTTTTCCTAATTTTATCAAGTTGTTAATATTTTTAACGTGTATTTTTAATCGAAAATATTTTAAAATCCAGATTTGACAACTTTAAACCATTTTCAAGCTTTCGATGATCGAGCAAGGGGGGGGATGCTGCCCCCCCTACCCCCCTTAAATACGCCCATGGACACACAAAAAAAAAAAAAAATCAACGTAAACAAATAAGTATAGACACTTGCAGTTTGCTATAATGACATAATTACAATTTTACAACACAAAAATAGAAAGAATATGTAGAGAAAAAGTTAATTTTGTTTTAGGAACTTTGTGCTGTTAATTTTTTACTTACCGGGCCCACGGCCGATTTTATTGAAATTTTGTATATAGGGATTTTTTGGCGCTTATTACGAATTTGAAGTCAAATTTTGTCGGACTATGCTGGTTTTTAAGTTATAAAGCCCCACTCGAACCTAACCTACAAAACTTTTCTAAAATTCCTCCTTTTTAAAACTGATTACACCCAAAATGGAAGATTTTATGAAAATACACTTATTATTTAATAAGAATAATTTAATTCCACCTTCATTTAACAAATATTTTTAATAAAAAAAACAGAACAAGCACTTCTCAAAAATATTATTTTTACTTTTAAAAATGTCAACAAAATTGTCTAGTGATTTTAGACTGTTTTATGTTGGTACGCCATGGACCCGCGAAACAATTGAATGGCCTACTTTATAAATAAGAATTATTATTTTTTGCGATTTAAATTTAAAAAGTAAGCGTGTTCAATTTTTCGCGGGTCCCTGGTGTACCAACATAAAATTGTCTAAATACCTAGACAATTTTGTTGACATTTATTAAAGAAACAATATTTTTTTGGAAAGCGCTTGTTGTGCTTTTTTCATTAAAAATAATTGTTAAATAAAGGTAAAATTATATTTATCGTATAAAAAAATAATAAGTGTATTTAAAATCTACCATTTTGGGTATAATCAGTTTTAAGAAGGAGGAATTTAGGAGTTTGTGCAAATTAAAGGTTAGGTTCGAGTGGGGCGTTATAACTCAAAAACTAGCAGAGTTCGACAAAATTTGACTTCAGATTCGTGATCAGCGCCCCAAAAAACCCCTGTATACAAAATTTCAATAAAATCGGCCGTGGGCCCGGTGAGTAAAAAATTACCAAAGTAAATTTTGATTTTGATGTTAAAATATTCATAAAGAAGTTTAAAAAATAAAAAGTTTTTTCAAAGAAATAAATAGTGGGTTAGACGCCTGTTAAATTTTTAATTTACTTACATTCTTACCTGTTATTTTAAAATTATCCATCTAAAAATAAAGTTCTCTTAGGTTATTAGGTACTTTTATGTAACAATATAAAAGAGTGATAAATATTTTAGTATAACAGTTAATTCTTTCTCTAGTCCATTAATTTAAGCGGTTTAGTTTTACCTCATTCTCGTAAAAATAAAAATGAATGTGTTCTCTTTAATGTGAAAAATTGTTTTGACGTTTGGGCGTGGGATGTCTACTTTATAAATTTGATATTATGGTTACTTAAAAGATATTTATTTTTAAAGTATTCAAAATATATGGATTTAATTTAAATTGTGGATTGCAATTCTATAAATCCTTTAAAATAAACACAAAATCACTAAAATTTAGCGTTGGCTAAAATACACGGTGATTCAAAAAACATATGATATCGCTTATTGGGAAATTCCTTGGTTAAAAATAAGACAAATATTTTATATAAAAAAATGCCGCATTTTTAAAATACATGGTGTGAAAGAAAAAAATTCAGAATTGTAATTTTCCTTTCATTTTCTAATCGGGTTGTGTGTGCTCGTCGATGTCGTGTTTGGGCTAAGTAAGATCTTTTGTAACATACGCTGTTGCTAGCGTATGGAACGGGAACTGAAGCTAAGACGAACACAAGGCTGAACTCAAGGTGTTAGCATACCGTGCTGATGAGTGAATGACATCCTGTGCCTTAAACAGGTGCTTCTGAGATACAGGGCGACCTCTCGAAGTATCTAGCCTTACTGCGATAATGCGGGGGACTATCACTTTCCTAGCTCCAAACAGAAAGCGAACAGAACCGCTTTAATGGAAAAAAAGTGACAAAGATGCGCTGACCGAAACGGATAAATCCGATTCGAGAGGTGAAGGTCACAAGCAGACAAAGGTGCGCCGACCGAAACGGGTGAATCCGTTTCGAAAGGTGCCCCGAAGTCACATGCGCCTGCTTCACAGGGAAGGGCTAATCCATGCCGAACAAACAGATGCTTAGAAAGGGATCTCTGAATCCAAACAGAAGGCGGACAGGACCGCCTTTATAGGAAAAAGGGTTCCCTGGCTCTAAACAGAAAACGGATAGAACCGTTTTTATAGGAAAAGGCAGGGGAGAAACGGCCTCAGGAAGGAACATCTGGTTCTCGTAACAAGGACCTGGTAGCTACCCACGTTACTATACCGGGAGGCATGGAGGTAAGTAACACGCGGCATCGTCATTCGGCATGCCAGTCGGAGTTTAGTAAGTAACACGCGAGCTGGCCAATTTACTGGCACAATACTGGTGATATCGAGTGCTACTTTGCACTATACTTTTTTACCGCAAAAACATCCAAAATCCACTGTCAATCAAGAATTGAAAAGCTCCCTTTATTGGCTCTCCAATGCTAGTTGCACACATTCGCTTGGCAAATATGTGGGAGACAATAAAGGACTGGGTGACAGAAAAATATGGAAATAACCATTTTCTTTATTATGATACTTACATTTTTTTTGTTTTAATTATTAATCATTTTTTTTCTTAATAGTTATCCTAAACTAAATGTCATATTGGTTCATTTCATAATCATACAAAATGGGATTAATAACTATGAAATATATTTTTTTAAATGGACACCATTTGACTTAAATGCTATTTTAATTAAGCGTAAAAACTAAATCTCTCTTAATATTACCTGAGTTTAAAAAAATCCTCTTTTTACCCCTTTAAAAAAATATATCTTTTTAATAAACTTTCTTATTTGTTGAAAGTCACTAAAAATAAGAGTAAAAATTATATATTTTACAAAGACCGCCCAAAGGATAGACCATCCCCCTATTTACCCCTCAAGGGGATGAATTTTCGAACAAGATTTAAATGGGACCACGTTAGATCCTCCTGAGTTGAACAAAAACAGAGTCAGAAAAATTGACCTCTAAACTACGGAAGTAATCGTCAAACATACAAAAAAAAAATACAGACGGGCAAATTGAAAACCTCCTCCTTTTTTGAAGTCGGGTAAAAAATGGTTTTATTTCTCCTTATAAATAAATTACTTAGGTATATATTTTCCGAATGGCAATGATGGGTGTAATCAACGAATTCTTGGATAGAAATAAAGTAAACAAACCTTGTTTGGCATAAATATATTCAGGGGGGCAAGGCGGGATAGTTCTTGTAAACACACTGAATAGCAACCTCGATTCCGGAAATAATAACTTTTTCAATGTTTATGGCATTGCACCATAAATCACATTTTTATCACATTTTTATAAATCGATGATTCTTTATTTTTAAAGCCACAAACTCATTTTTGTTTATTATCTGAAGTGACAGAAAAGATATGTCATCCATTTTAGATGCTCAATTCGATTGCTGTTGATTAAGTCAGTTTACAAAACGTATTATTGAATAATACAACCTACTAGAAAGCTGTCCAAATAAACCATGTGGCCGGTGCAATCGAATATTGGAATGACAGTTCCAATAAATGTTTATATTTAAATCGATGTTGCCTATATTAACACAAAAACCAATATTTTTAAATAATTTTATTACATTATCAAGATAATTTCCTGATTTTGATTTTTGAGATCTGGCAATTTGTTTACGTTTTTCCAAAACAAAAACAAACAGATCACTATACCAAACACCCTGCCTACAAACTGGCGTTGCGTTAATTCTAGTCCTTGAGTTCGTTGGGTGTAACTAACCTCCATGTGGCCAGCCAGCGTGTTACATTCAAAAATACGAATGAGCATCCGAATGCCGATGCCGTGTGTTACTTACCTCCATGCTACCGGGAGAGGAGGGCATGACGGATCTAATCCTCAGCTCGTCATACTTTCCAGGAGACAGGGACACCAGAACACATATTGTGCTCGTCAACGAAGTAAGGGGAAATGTAAGAACTCTCTTTTAATTTGATATCGGATTCATTAGAAGTCTGATCTTATTGGGAGAAATATAAATAGGTGTGAGCCACAATAGACCGAGAGGTTGCGGTGGAGGGCGTAAAAAGTCCACTCACTTCAAACCTAACCTAACCTAACCTGGATTTTTTTTTATTTCAATGCAACTTCAGATGGAACATTGACCAAAATACATTTTCTGAAGACTGTTATGGACCGGTGGCTCTGGGCAATTTTATTATTTTTTTCCATTATATCGTCACATATTGGTATTTATACTTATTTTCTATGTAGGTATTCATAAAAATGGTGCTCTTAAATTAACTCGACCTACTTAACGGTTTTTAAGATATTCTAATTTTAAACTTGTGTGGTGCAAAAAAAGTGGTTTGTTGTTTAAGGTATTAATCCCTTGCTCCAACATATACATTTAATTTTTTGTTTTATTGGTAAAATAAGAATTGTTACATTTTAAACATTACCCTTTTCGTACCACGCAATTTTAAAATTAGAATATCTCAAAGCCGTTGGGTTTATCGAGTTAATTTAAGGGTACCTTTTAATGTAAAACTAAAAGGAAAATATGTATTATGGACCAAACTATCAATACTATTATTACCAAAAAAGGTATGTCGAAACAATGGTAAAAAATAAATATAATTGTCCGAAGTTACGCCAATGGTTCCTAATAGTAACAAGCTTTTCATTAAAAAGTATTTTGGGTAATGTTTTAACTATACCAAGTTTTATTTAAATCAAATAACAAATTTAAAAATAATAGGTAAATCCCAAGTCCGAAATATTTTCCTTTACAACCTGTTGCTTAAAAATGTTGTGGTTTTGGAGCTATGTTTATATAACAGTTTTATCTTATTTTAAGTCAATAAATTTCCGATTAGCCGATATCATATGTTTCTTTGATCTCCCTGTATGTAGTTTAATAATATAAAAGTAATATAAGCATGACAGAAAGTAATGGATATAAATCTAAAGCTATTGGTAGGCAGTCAGAAACTCTAAAACTTACGTGGAACCAACATCTACATAAAATAAGACAGAAAGCGGAGAAGACTCTTATGTTAATCAGACGCATACATGGAAAAATATGGGGCCTTAAACCAAACAGGGTTTATTGGTTATTCACAATGGTGTAAGACCTATGATAACATACGCATCATTGTTATGGTGGACAAAGATGCGACAAAGAATTGCTGTAAAGAACTGGCCAAGGTACAAAGACTTGCTTGCCTAGCTATAACAGGAGCAATCAAAACAACCCTAACAGTAGCCATGGAGTGTCTCCTGGACCTTTCACCACTTAACCTCATAGTGATGAGAGAGGCAAGAATGGGCTACTTCCGGCTGTAACAAAAACCAACTGATGTTTACGCGAGTTTGGGACATAACGACATAAAAAGTCAGGTTGGTGACAACATCCTGGACGTAAGAACAGATCAGATGATTTCCCAATACTCATTTAACAAAAACTTTGAGGCAAAAAATCCAGATCGAAGTAAGTGGCAACAACCCGATCTGCCCGGTATGGTTGGAGACATCATCTGGTACACAGATGGATCCAAAACCGAGCAGGGATCTGGAGCAGGCATGTGAAATGAGTAATTTACAATTCTAAATTCCACAAGGAACATAAAACTGTGTGTTTTGTGTTTCAAACGGAAATATATGCTTTACTGCACTGTGCAAAAGAAAATAACAGGAGAGCTTACAAAAACAAGCGGATCTGCATAATACCAGACAGCCAGGCGTCACTAGGGGCACTACTAAACCCCAAGGTAACGTCCAAGCTGACATGGGAATGCCAAAAAGAACTAAAAGTCCTGGGAGAACGCAACAGGGTAACTCTCCTGTGGTTACCAGGACATTCCAGGGAATAGAATGCAACGAAAAAGCGGATGGGCTAGCGAGATAGGGATCATCTACACCATACTTTGGACCCTTGGAGTGACCAAAACCACAGCACGAGGTCAAACCAGAGAATGGATCCAGAACAAACACTAGGAATACTGGGGGAGCATCAGTAGAATAAGACATGGAAAAGGCTTCATAAGAACGAAGGAAGAACTACTCAAACAAAGTAGGAAAATACTTCGCATAACAGGAGGGATGCTAACAAGGCACGATAACCTAAGAGGATACCTACACAAGATAGGCTTATACAATGGGGACCCAAGTTGCAAAATGTGCGACGAGGGGGAAGAAACAGCCTACCATATCATGTGCGAATGTGAAGCGCTGAATCATAAAAGACAGGCAATATACTGGTAATAAAAGCTATTCTATTCCATTCTATTTGGGCAACCGAAAATTAGCCCATAGGAATATATTCACCAACCAGTCTCGGGGTTAACAGAGTTGTAGAAGGAACAAGACTAATGGGAGAATTGGTATAAAAGATAATGGGAGATTAAGCACAAAAAGCCCATGAGGCTGTGCTGCCTCTGGTAGTAAATCAAGACGGCGCTCAGAGAAATTGAAGAAAAAGGCAGTAAGATATAATATACAAAAAAATATATAATTGAGATTGTAATGTTTCATAATAACTTAAGAATACCAATAAATTTGTAATTTTTTATTAAATAAACTACCCGTTGCGCGCTTATTAAATAAATAAACTTTCAAAACATGTTAAGTGTTTCATATTATTTAGTTTTCTTATCATCTTTATAAATATCCTTTTAAAAACCTATATAGAATTAGAAACTTAAAAATTTAATTTTGGAAACCTTGTGATTATAAAATTACCTTAAAATTTTTAAAAATACGTTTGTAGAAATAAAATAAATATTTTCTCATTATACTCGAGATAATGTTGGAGAAATTTATGTCCCAGGCAGTACTTTTAAAATACGTTTAAAATACTTGCAATATTTCACTCGTGTTTCGTAAGAAATGTTTTAAACTTTTATAATTGCTTTTAATAAATAAAGTTATGTTTTTAACATTTTAAACAGGCTATTTTGTTGAGAGAACGTGTCTAGAAAGTTTCTTTATGTTAAAGCACATTTCAAAATAAAAAACTCGTTTGATTGGACCGTAAAGTAGATGTATCTGAAGGTTGGTTCCAACCCGCAGTTTTTGTATCGCCACGAATAGGTTTCGAAACAATTAGGATCGATCGAAATCGCAAGTGTCGACCTTGCACGGTTTATTGTCGGTACAAAAGCGAAAAAGCTGGAACGCGCAAAGGATTCTTGCTTTTCAAAGCATCAAAATGACCGTTTGAAAACGGTTCACGATCGATCTCACAAAACATTTCAGCGAGTTTTCCTTCCTAACATAACTTCGTTATTGCTCCACATAAAGGTATGGCATTTGGTACTTAAATTCACAAGAGTTTTCTACACACAAAAATGGAGAAAGTTATGTCAAGTAATTTCTGAAAAATTTGATTTTAAAAATCGCCTTTTTCACTACTGAATGATTGACTAACTAACATACTGACTCATCAAAATTATGGAGCACTTCCCAAGATAGTAGAAACTGAGGTCAAAATTGTCTTAAAATTTACAATGCAGGCAGAATTATATTCACTAAACAAAAAAAATTGCTACATTTTATGCAACAGACCCCTAATAGTCTAGGAGAAATCGGCGCATGGGTACAGAAAACTATTCCACTTCAATTTTTTTATACGATCCTCTTTAAATTGCCATTTGATAAATAGAAATATATTTTAAAAAATGTTAAAATGGGTTTCAAACCGGACAATTTTTTATTAAACCAAAAAAATGAAAGTTTTAAACAAAATGGAGAAAAAGAAAATATTTTATTTTGACCCGAAAAATTTTATAAAAAAAGTTTTTCTTATTAAAAACAAATGCAAAAATGGTTTATACTATTTAACAGAGGGCAAAGTTACCCATTTTTGAGTTTATGAATTTTTAAAGGTCTCTTCCTGACAGCTCACGGTTGACTGTTACGGTTACTGTCGGGGATTCTGCTTTTGTTGGAGTTTTGGTGGGCGGGGCTTTCTGTTGCGTTCCAGCCACTGGGAAAAAATTTTCTGCAATCATTTTTAGCGTTTTTGTTTCTTTTAGTGCTGGTATCCAAATCTTACTAAGATTAAGGCCCTCTTCTTCTCTATTAAAGTTGTACTTATGTTTTTGTATCTCTTTTGCCTCCCTGATATTCTGGGATAATAATTGGCTGTTCTATCTAGGACTTGTGTGTCATCAAAAGAATCCTATTTTTTTAATTGTTTATTACGCGTGCTCACAAGTAAAATAAAACTCTAATAACTTTTGTAAAATTGATTTCAGGAAAAAAAAATTATAACAACAAATTGTAGATAATATAATTATTAATAACATTGCTTTCTTTAACAATTTTAGAAAAGATAATGGTTTTTAAGATAAATGATAAATATTGATTCAGGACCCAGAGTGGCCGATACAGCGTATGAGTCAGAGAGACGGCGATACTTAAAGGTAAGGGACGCATACTTGTGAGCGCGCGTAATAAACAATCAAAAAACAAATATAAATGAATGCATATTGTTTAAACCATTTGGTTTATAACTATGGCACCAGGATTATAATGACAATTTCATGCATTTATATCATCAGAAAAGGATATTTCAAGAGGATCGTATTAAAAAATTGAGGTGGAATGGTTTTTTTTAACAGCGGATATATGGGACATTAAAATAAGCAATTTTCTTACTTCATATTCAGTCTTAAGGTTAGGTTCTACCTACACAGCAAGTTATACTGAGAAAAAAGCATGAGATCCCCCTACCATTTTTTTTCATTTATTGAACTCAGAAAAAGGAGAAGAGATCCCACTAAAAACACTAATCTAAAATAAGACCAATTTTTGTTCACAATTTTTTTTACTTTTTTTGACTATAACACCCTTCCACCGCGACCGATCGGTCTATTGTGGCTCACACCTTTTTTATATTTCTCCCACCAGGTCCAGACTCTCTAATAAATCTGATGATTCTGTTGGGAGAGAGATCTACCTCCCCGGCAACAAGGTGTCATTGCCGGGGATTGCGAATTTAGGTCGTGCCATTGCTGGGCACGAGCACAGTATGTGTTCTGCCGATTCATTCCTCCATGCACATGTGGCATTCGGCGTCTTCCGCTAGTTCGATCTTGTGCATGTGGTGTTTTAATCGTGAGTGTCCCGTGTACAGTCCCACTAGAGTTTTAAGGTACCCTTGATTGCTCCAGTAGTTTGACAGTACATTGTTGGTTCGGTGGGCTTATGAAGGCCTTCGAGTGTCTGAGACCTGGAAGTCCATATCAGTACCAAAGATTTTCTCTTTGTGTCCAAGCTGATATGAACTGCTTGGCCGTTCCATAAGATATACCGATGACCGGTTCCGTCCCTGTGAATTTTGTCTTCGCCTCCCTTTTGGCAAGGAGGTCTGCGGATTCATTACCCTCTAGGCCGGTGTGTCCAGGTATCCACAGTAGTGTAACCTTATTGTTTTGACCCAGTTTGGTTAGCGCATCCTTACAATTTCAGACGGTTTTCGAATTGCACCGGCTGGATTAAAGAGCCTTAAGAGCTGCTTGACTATCGGAGAATATTTTAATTGTCTTACGTGTGCAGTGCCGATCAACCAGCGATCTAGCACATCTCAATAGCAAATACCTCCGGTACTTTAAGAGGCTTTTTTGCTTGGCCTTTATTTTACATAATTGTTTTGGCAATATTTTAAATGTATCATAAAATGATTTTACTAGTTATCCGGTCAAATAAGCCATAAAAATAGTGGTCAAATAACAAAAAACGCCGGAGAGCCAAATTTTGGTGAATACCTTGGATTCACAATTGGAAATAAAGTGTCAAAAGTCCCCATCGATCTCATGTGTGCTACAAAAGTAATTTGGGGTTAGGGGTCAAAATTACAGGATTTTTGGATTTTGTTTTATTAAAAAAGTACTCTGGACCAAAGTTGTAGATCTTAAAATTATCTACAAAATTGGTCCTTATGGTTTAAGAGTCACGTTCTATATGATATGCACACATTTCCACGCCCCCTGTGAGGTAGTGTAGGTACTTGATGCGATTTTTTTTAAAACGGTGGACGACTGAAAACTGCAGCTGCTTCATGGTTCATTGTTTCACTGTAAGATGCGCATAAACCAATAGACGAGAAAATTTGTATTAGATGTTTCGAACCAAACCGCTGATGAAAAAAAAAACTGAAAGACCCAGTTGTGGTTTCGATTGAAAGGTTCTAGGTCGAACAGCTGTCATTATGCTATGGCTAATACTCGTAGAAACTAACTTTAAATGATCCAAAATATGACGCTTGTTTTTAAAAATGACTTGTTCCAAAAAATACGATAATGATTCGGGAATATTGTTATTTACATTCTCGAACATTCTACCCGGGAGAGGGGATGATATTATCAAACACACAAGATTGAATATTTTCTCCAACAATTGCTGCAGCTGCTTTTAAAATTTTTAATCGTTTTTCTTTTTTATCCAAGTCTTTTTTAGCAGACCAGGCTTGACTTAAAATGTCGAGGCAATTGTCGACACAACAAATACAGTAAAACTTGTCTATAACGGCCACCATAAAATTAAGAATAAATTGGCCTTCATAGAAGGGTGGCCAGTATTGCCAGGTAATAGTTGTTCAACCATTCAAGGCTACAAAATTTTTTGTGCAGATATTGGAACATTTTTACCTCTTGCTTTGCAGAATCAATTGTAGAAGACTTGATCTACTGCCAATCCTTCCGACTTCGGGAATTTCCTCTTGTCTAAATTAACACCTTCTTCAAACATTCGTTTTAGTTCAGCTTTATTCCTGATAATATCATTTATTTGGGATTTTCCAACCGCAAACTTTTCAGCCAGTTTTCGCGAACGCAAAGCGTACTTTTCACTTTCCGCGATTACATCAATTTTTTCCTTTAGTGACAAACCTTTTCGTTTTAGGGACATGATTAAACACTTTTCGATTCCAAACACGATAACTTTATTCTTATCGATTCAAGACACAACTAAAAATATAATGTGAAGATAATCCCCCACTAGCCACTAATGCCATTTGAACCTGGCCATAAATATTATTGTTGGGTATTTTCACCTTTAGAATTTGGAAAATACAATCATAAAATAATTAAATACAAATTAGCCCACAGAAATTCCGGCCAATATAAAAGGGTTGATTTACCTGAAATAGGTTATAACAATTGAGATTTGTCTGGCCGTGGCTGTTTTTTAATGGTGTCCATTATCTAAGGGTATTTATATACGGAATTTTATAAAGTAGATTTTTGTTAGCTTGAAAGTGGCCGATAACACAGGTGGCAGATTTAAAAGAGTGTCCGTTAATACAAGTTTTACTGTAAATCTGTATTTTTCAGGCTTCTTTGTAATAATAATTCTACTACCATACTTTAACTTCAATCGTATTTTTATAATTCGGTTATCCAACGTAAACTGGCAATCATCACTACTTTCTATAAATTGAAAAATTTCCTCCATCGCAAAAAGTTTTTTTTTCATCGGCGGTTTGGTTCGAAACGTCTTATAAAATTTTTCTCGTCCTTTGGTTTATGCGCATTTTACAGTGAAACAATGAACTATAAAGCAGCAGTTTTCAGTCGTCCACTGTTTAAAAAAAACCCGCCGAGTACACTACCTCACAGGTGGTGTGGAAATGTGTGCATATCATATTAAACGTGAGTCTTAGAATCGCAATATCTCAGGAATGGTGATTCCTAGAAAAAAGAGCCATAAGGATAATTTTTCTAAATAATTTTAAGATCTACAACTTTGGTCTAAAGTAATTTTTTGATAAAACTCATACATTTTCGAGAACAATCCAAAAACCCTGAAATTTTGACCCTTGACCCCAAATAACTTTTGTAGCACACATGGGATCGATGGGGATTTTTGACACTTTATTTCTAATGGTGAACCCAAGGTCTTCACCAAAATTTGGCTTTCCGGCGTTTTTTGTTATTTTAAATGTCTAACTTGACCGGATAATCAATAGTAGAGTTCGTAATCATATTATCATTCAACGTGACGATATTAAAAAACTGTTAATTAAAAAAAAACACAATATACCCTCTAGGTTCTAATTCTAGTAAATAGATAATTAAAGTCAGCTATTAAATATAAAAGCAAATGAGCACTTTACAGTAGAATTCATACGTTTACTGATTGTTTAAAAAGAGTTGTTAAAGTACTTTTAGGCAAGAATCACCAAAACTAGAAAAAAATAGAGTTTTTATCTTTAAATATTACCTGAAAACTCTATAAGATTTTGGGTTATTCTTATTACTTGATAATGGCAATTTTATACATGATGGTATATATATATATATATATATATATATATATATATATATATATATATATATATATATATATATAATATAATATATATATATATATATATATATATATATATATATATATATATATATATATATATATATTAAAAAAGAAATCTTTATTTCTGAAATACTGTCAGTTATTAAGTTCGGTGATAGTGTGTTTGAAGATGTCCAGTGCAAAAGCCGTTTTAGGCAATAGCCGAAAATGTTTGCCTGTTGAAGCAAAATAATTGTTAAAAGTGTTTATTTAAAGTTAGTAGAGCGAAGCCACGAAAAACATTCTTCATTAAAGGAAACATCAACTTTAACCGGCGTTCCTCAAAGTACAGTGTGGAAAATTGTAAATAATACTGTTAAGCCTAGAAAAGTATGAAAAGACAGTGGTGCACCTAAATCTGTTGATTTATGCAATGAAGATTTAATTCGTCGGAAAATATATCAGATGTACGAAGAGCAGAAAGTTCCCACATTATCGCTTCTCAGCGAGGCTATCCGAGGATGATTGTGACATAAGTTGTTCTACTGCAACTTGTCGTATTCTACGAACTTTTGGGGTTTTTATTTAAAAAAATAGACAAATGGCAAGTTATAATGGAATCACACCGCTTGCATCAACTTAGAATACAATTAAAAGAAACATTATTTGGCTTTTCTCCAGAATAAAGATATTTATATATTATTTTTAAAAAAATTATACTTTTTTAGGAGATTATTATGGAGGTTAGTCTGCTCCCGCTATAATAGTAACAAAAAATATGAAAAGACATAAAAGGTTTAATTTTTATAAAATTGAATTGTTTTAATACTATAATAAAATAATATATTTTATGAAATTATATAAAAATAGAAAATATATTACTTGAAAACATTGGCAACGCGTTATAAGATATATATGTTATTTCAAACTTATTGGTTATCGACGGACGGGTGTAGCACATAAATTATTTGATTATATTACTTAAAACAGATAAGAAACTAAAAAAATTGTGTTTTATTAACTGACATTGACTTCTGACATGACTTTTTAAAAAATAGTTACTGGTAAAGGTACACGTGTAGGTACCTTTAATATTTAAAAAATATGTATAAAAAAGTAAATAAAACTTTTAGCCATATAGATAGGTTTTTATAGTTTATTTTGATTTCTGGGAATATCAACTTAAAAGAAAAATTATTTGGCTTTTCTCCAGAATAAAGATTTGTATATATTATTTTTAAAAATTATACTTTTTTTAGAGATTATTATGGAGAGCTAGTCTGCTCCCGCTATAATAGTAACAAAAATATGAAAAGACATAAAAATGTTTAATTCTTTATAAAATTGAATTGTTTTAAGTACTATAATAAAATAATTATTTTTATGAAATTATATAAAAATGGAAAATAAACTTACTTGAAAACATTGGCAACCCGTTATAAGATACATATGTTATTTCAAATTTATTGGTTATTGACGGACGGATGTAGCACATAAATTATTTGATTATATTACTTAAAACAGATAAGAAACTAAAAAATTGTGTTTTGTTAACTGACATTGACTTCTGACATGACTTTTTTTAAAATAGTTACTGGTAAAGGTACACGTGTAGGTACCTTTAATATTTAAAAAAATATGTATAAAAAAATAAATAATACTTTTAGCCATATAGATAGGTTTTTTATAGTTTATTTTGATTTCTGGGAGTATCAAATTAAAAGAAACATTATTTGGCTTTTCTCCAGAATAAAGATATTTATATATTATTTAAAAAAAAAATATACTTTTTTTAGAGATTATTATGGAGAGCTAGTCTGCTCCCGCTATAATAGTAACAAAAAATATGAAAAGACATAAAAAGGTTTAATTCTTTATAAAATTGAATTGTTTTAAGTACTATAATAAAATAATATATTTTATGAAATTATATAAAAATAGAAAATATACTTACTTGAAAACATTGGCAACGCGTTATAAGATATATATGTTATTTCAAACTTATTGGTTATCGACGGACGGGTGTAGCACATAAATTATTTGATTATATTACTTAAAACAGATAAGAAACTAAAAAATTGTGTTTTATTAACTGACATTGACTTCTGACATGACTTTTTCAAAAAAATATTACTGGTAAAGGTACACGTGTAGGTACCTTTAATATTTAAAAATATGTATAAAAAGTAAATAAAACTTTTAGTCATATAGATAGGTTTTTATAGTTTATTTTGATTTTTGGGAATATCAACTTAAAAGAAAAATTATTTGGCTTTTTCCAGAATAAAGATTTGTATATATTATTTTTAAAAATTATACTTTTTTTAGAGATTATTATGGAGAGCCAGTTGCTCCCAGCTATAATAGTAACAAAAATATGAAAAGACATAAAAATGTTTAATTCTTTATAAAATTGAATTGTTTTAAGTACTATAATAAAATAATTATTTTTATGAAATTATATAAAAATGGAAAATAAACTTACTTGAAAACATTGGCAACCTGTTATAAGATACATGTTATTTCAAATTTATTGGTTATTGACGGACGGATGTAGCACATAAATATTTGATTATATTACTTAAAACAGATAAGAAACTAAAAAATTGTGTTTTGTTAACTGACATTGACTTCTGACATGACTTTTTTTAAAAATAGTTACTGGTAAAGGTACACGTGTAGGTACCTTTAATATTTAAAAAAATATGTATAAAAAAAAATAAATACTTTTAGCCATATAGATAGGTTTTTTATAGTTTATTTTGATTTCTGGGAGTATCAAATTAAAAGAAACATTATTTGGCTTTTCTCCAGAATAAAGATATTTATATATTATTTAAAAAAAAAATATACTTTTTTTAGAGATTATTATGGAGAGCTAGTCTGCTCCCGCTATAATAGTAACAAAAAATATGAAAAGACATAAAAAGGTTTAATTTTTATAAAATTAAATTGTTTTAAGTACTAAATAAAATAATATATTTTATGAAATTATATAAAAATAGAAAATATACTTACTTGAAAACATTGGCAACGCGTTATAAGATATATATGTTATTTCAAACTTATTGGTTATCGACGGACGGGTGTAGCACATAAATTATTTGATTATATTACTTAAAACAGATAAGAAACTAAAAAATTGTGTTTTATTAACTGACATTGACTTCTGACATGACTTTTTCAGCAGACTAGCTCTCCATAATAATCTCTAAAAAAAGTATAATTTTTAAAAATAATATATACAAATCTTTATTCTGGAGAAAAGCCAAATAATTTTTCTTTTAAGTTGATATTCCCAGAAATCAAAATAAACTATAAAAACCTATCTATATGGCTAAAAGTTTTATTTACTTTTTTATACATATTTTTTAAATATTAAAGGTACCTACACGTGTACCTTTACCAGTAACTATTTTTTTTGAAAAAGTCATGTCAGAAGTCAATGTCAGTTAATAAAACACAATTTTTTAGTTTCTTATCTGTTTTAAGTAATATAATCAAATAATTTATGTCTACACCGTCCGTCGATAACCAATAAGTTTGAAATAACATATATATCTTATAACGCGTTGCCAATGTTTTCAAGTAAGTATATTTTCTATTTTTATATAATTTCATAAAATATATTATTTTATTATAGTACTTAAAACAATTCAATTTTATAAAGAATTAAACCTTTTTATGTCTTTTCATATTTTTTGTTACTATTATAGCGGGAGCAGACTAGCTCTCCATAATAATCTCTAAAAAAAGTATAATTTTTTTAAAAATAATATATAAATATCTTTATTCTGGAGAAAAGCCAAATAATGTTTCTTTTAATTTGATACTCCCAGAAATCAAAATAAACTTTAGAATACAATATCTGGAAAAAATAAATAAGGCTAGATCGGAAAATCAAACGAAAATATACCTAGATGAGACATGGTATGACACCCATGACACACCAAGTAAAGGATGGACTGATAAATCAAAAAAATGTCACACTAAAGCTCCGTCAAATAAAGGTAAAAGAATAACAATTCTTCATGCGAGGTCAGAAGACGGCTGGGTACAAAACTGTTTATTTTTGGCAGCCAAAAACATTTCGGATTCCAACTTAGATTACCACTGCGATACAGCTGCTGAAGTTTTTGAGGACTGGTTCCAAAACAAATTATTACCGAATATACCACCAAAGAGCAGTATTGTGATGAATAATGCATCCTACCATAGTCGCCAGTTGAATAAAGTGCCAAGTTTCACCAGCAGAAAAAAGGAAATACAAGACTTTTTGTCTGACCGTGACATATATGAGAGTTATAATGTTAAGCAATTATTAGAGGTTTTAAAATGTTATTGCTTTACAATATTACTGCATTTTCAATCCGATCGAGTTGATATGGCATAAACTTAAGTCTAATATACGCGCGCATAATAATACACCAACTTTAAATCCTAGTGTGATTGTACTGATAAAAACAGAAGTCGAAAATGTAACCATTGAAAACTGGAGAAACTGCACTGAACACGTTAAAAAAAATTAAAATTCTGATCGCTCTATGTATATAAATATAAATAGTCTAGCACCTGTAAAAAGAATTATTATTAATTTGGAAGATAGTAGTGATAGCGAAATTGATAAAGAGTAAGATATGGTGTGTTTTATTTTGTTCTTAAATGTAAGTATTATATACTGTTAAAATATAGTATTACTGCAAATTTATGTTAGTTGATTTCATTCCCAACCAACTTTACACCTTAGTAGAATTAATCAATCGTAAAAATTAATTTACTTTAGTACTTTATCTTTTTCATCATCAGGTATAGTGCGGTCCTGCACGATAAATCCGAAAAGTTTTATGGTTTTATTGCATTGCAAGCCTAAGTCAAGTCAAGTTAGTTTCTTAGATTGTGAAAAAAACTATACACGTACGCTCTTACGTAGGTACTAGGGCACCATTCTACATAATAAATTTAAATTTATTTAAAAATAATCATTAAAAGTTAGAAACTAAAATATAAAAACTTAACTATTAACAAAGTAATTAATTTTTTTATCTTTGTAACATTCCACGAAGGTTTGTATAAAGCTTAAGTACCAGGTACCGTGGGTGCCGGGTTTCTAGATATTTATCTTATTTTTTTTTTCATTTTGGTCAATAATGTCCAAGTACCAAAATATGCAATGTTGCATAAGACGACATTATGCAACCATGGACAAAAACTACCATCTCTGAACTATCCTTCCTCGCCGGTAATGCCTGGGTCATGTCATCCAGATGGGACACATAGTTACATTATAACTTTCATTGCAATTTTTCTGTAACTGCATTTTATTTCGAACAAATTTTATGCAAAGAAAATTTGAGAAGCAATCGTCAGTTGCAACAATATTAGCGATAATTTTGCACTGAAATGGACTGGCTGTATTATTTATTTTATCAATTTATTCAATTACTTTTGTATTTTCATTTTTTTTTTAATTAATATACCCATTTTAACCACTATTGGTAACACCATTTGTCTTCCAGTAATGAAAAAAAAAACTATTTAAAATAAGACAATGATTTTCTTATTTTAGTAAAAAAATATTTTGTCATAAATTAGACGGCTATCGAATCGAACACAAACGTGGCAGGTATAATTAATATCTACACAGACGGTTCGAAAACACAAGAAGGTAAGGGATGTGGAATTTATTCTAGATCTCTTAACTTAAACATTAAATGGGCTATGGGTGAGTTGGCCAGCGTGCTCGAAACTGAGCTCACAGGCATAACCATAGCTGCAAAAGACATAAGCAGTAGAAACATTACTGGTAAAGTCGTGCTTATCCATACGGATTGCAGACAGACACTACTGGCCCTAAGGAGACCACGCTACACCACGAGTCTGGTACTAGAATGTCACCGTGCCCTTGTGGACGCTTCCAGCATGAATGTGGTCACTCTGTGCTGGACCAAAGGACACGCGCACTCCAAAGGCAACCACATCGCTGACTCGTTGGCCAGAAAGGCTGCCGGGACGCATTTTTACCGATCCTATACACGTATACACGTTCAGCGATGCGAATTGCCGAAGATATGCGAATAATGTTTTTACCAATCCTAGCTCATTTCAACAGGTCGTGCTGAATATGTGTAGGGTTAGTATGGAGTTAGTTCGCCTATTTATATTATTTATCTATGGGTTGTTGTTGATTTGTTTGCGTGGTGGAAAATAACCTATAATATTTGCATTATTTCTATTTAGAATGAGTAAAATTGATATGTTTTTTGCATTTGATCAATGTTGCAAAATAGAAATAAAGAATTTTAAAACCACGGAATGTTTTATAGTCGACGTTCATACAAAATTTAATTCAAAAGACTATTTAAGCCATGTTAAGGAATGGATATCAAATTTTTCCAATACCACTAAGACGAACTGGATTGTATTTAGAACATTTCCTGATAATAAAAGGCACCTCTTCAGAAAAAATTTTAAGTGCCAACACAACTGCAAAAATAAGGATGATAAATGTTCAAAAAACCGAAATCGGAATCTAAACTGTAAGGCATTTATTAACGTGCTAATAAAGAAAGTCAACAAAGACAATAAAAAATGATCTCTTTCTAAAAGAAAATCTTAATGTTTTTATAAAGGTAAGTTGATGTCATAATTTATTTTGATCTTAATTGATATGAAGGGTTTTTGCATAAGCCTCTATGTCATTAAAAGCGATTTCTGAGAAAATCGAAATTATTTATTATATAAAGGGGTTTTATTATATTCTTTCTGTCTGTCTGTCTTTCTGGCATGCGTCTCTCTGTATGTTAGTTCCAGCGATAACTTTCAAAATAATTAAGCTATTGACTTAAAATTTGGTACATAGGTCGGTACCCATAAAAAAACGGTTGGGATTGTTTTTGAGCAAGGCGGCCGCCCTTTAAATTTGGAATTAAATCGCACTGGAAGAATATCAAAAAGATCAAAGAAAAAACATCAACTTAGTGCAAATATAGCAGCTAATTTACCAAACGCTTAAGGTCATTAATATGTTCTTTCCGTTCCTTTTTATACTATTGTTGTGTAAGTACTTAGGTATTTTTAGTGTTTTCGAATTCAGTGGGTTGGTAAAACAGAATCGGTCTAACTTCATTTGTTTTGCATGTACGAGGGGTTTTAAAAATTGAGCAATAAAGATTTGTCATTTAATCGAATTTGCACATCTTACTGTTTTGAAGATGGCAATAGCGACATTATACCTTAAATGGACACCCTGTATAAAATAATTACCTATATCTTATTACATTGCTTAAAAAAAAGGAGTTTGATGACATTAAAATATATAGGGTGTCCTATTATCAAAATATAAAGTTGAAGTCATTGCTCAGAAACGAAATTGATATAAAAAAATTGAAGTAGGTCCCTGAATTATACTTAAAAAAACTACATAAATAGTATCTAAACATAATTTTGATTTCTCATATAATAATCAAAATAAAAAGGTTAATTAGAATTGCTCAATTTTCAAAAATACCTCGTATATTCGAAACAAATGAAATTAGACCGATTCTATTTATTCTAGCATGCTTTGTACTTAGTTACTTTTTAATATAATATAGTTTTTGTTATACTGTATAATGTGTTTTTTTTAATATTTTTTTAAAAACCGCGGCTATATATAAAGAAATAAGTACCTTTTAAGTGCAAAAAATATGACTTTTTGTGCCAGGAAATTCAAATAAAACAAAGTTTTAGTTTATTTTGATTGCCCTACTGCACCAATATTTTTTTTTTATTGCGCATAATGAGTACTGGGTGTAAAAAATATGCGAGAGATTTCGTTACTAACTCTCACATATTCAGCGCGACCTGCTGAAATCAGCTAGGATTGGTAAAAACATTATTCGGCTATCTTCGGCAATTCGCATAGCTGAACGCATAGAGAAAAGAAATAAGAAGAGTATCTGATTAATGACATAAAAGTTTGTATAGCGCTGACGTCAGGGCGGTGGCGTCAATAGCGGCAACCGGAATAAATACTCAAATAGCGGGAAATTTGAACTTGGTTGCACAAAAATAGTTATTTTTGTATCAATACCCCAAAAACAAGTTTTGGGGCGACTCGTCGCTGAATAGCAGATGAGTCCCAAAATTGGTTTTGGTACGTGTTACAAAGACACTTTTTTATGTTGCTGTAAAGGAAAAAAAAGGAAAAATAAAACTACATTGTATTGGGAAAATATATATTATAACTAGATATTTAAAAAAAAGAGTTTTTAAACGAAAACAAACTTTTAATCTCCTGCTGAAAAATCAGAAGAAAGTTAAATAAATAAATATTCTAAGAATAAAACAAAAAATATAAAAGAATAAAATATTAAAAATTTGGGGCTTTATTCAGTCTACATTTTAAAAAAACAAAAAAAAGATAATCGAAAAAACAGGTAAGTAAATAAAAGTTGAATAAATAAATAATAATAAGACCTAATTCACTTATTCAGTCTAATATAGGCTTACGGCAATACAAAAACAGGTTTTATTACAAATGTTTGATTCTTTCAGTTTTCTTTTTGTGAAACTTCTCTTATTCTTTTGTTGAAAGGAACGATAAATATCATCATAGTACTTTCTTACTATTAGGCATATACTATATTGGAAAAATCATTAAATATAGCGTCTAGATGTTCTTTGCAAGTAAACCAATTTAAGTCAACGTGTTTTTTTATAAAAATTTGCAATTTTTTCGTTAAATTAAGGACATGTCCAAAGTTTGGTAGTATGAATACTACTATATCATAAATTTTTTCCAATAAAATTTCTACATCTTTGGTAATATATATTAAGCGTTTTTTATTATCTGAATATTCCTTGAAGCAGGTAAATGTATGAAGAGGCTCAATAATGTCAGTGGTTAAATTGGCTTTACATTCTTCACAATCCATTACTTTTAACTTTTTAACAATAAATCCCGCCACATAAGCAACAATTTGAGTATCGTACTCATCCATACGAAAATTTAAGTCGGAAAAAGGCACAATCACATTTTCAAATTCAATATTTTGTGGTTCATTAGTATCTTTTAATTTTTGACCATCTGTTTCGAGGAAGGAATGTAAGTTATCTAAAACACTAGCATTATCTTTTTCGCAATTTCGACCACGCGAATGATAGTCAACTAAATTGTTCAAAAGGGAGGTTTTAAAAAATGAAGTAAACTGAAGACAAGTTGGGTTAGTATTAGCAGCACCATAACTCCGAATTGAAGAAAACTTATTTTCCAAAGGATCCTGGTTAAGAGAGCGGGTTCTTAAATATCTAAAACCCATTTTCCTGCATTCTTCAAAAAGTAATAATGTTGCTTTGATAGTGGTGATCCATCCATTTTTAAATGGCATTACGGTTTTTTTCGTATTATCCTTTTTCGATAAAAAGACCCAACTATCAATTTTTGGTAAAAGCTTTTGCCATAGCACTCGATGAGGAGATTTCAATGACATGCTCGTTCTGTATGTTTTGCCCTTTTCCGGCTTGGGACTTCTTCCATTGAAGCTGTCGAAAAGAATGTCTATGTCGTGAATGAACTCTGCTGTGTAAATCGCTTCCGCAGGTAGTTTATTTATTGAATTTAGGCTAATCATGCTCTCAATTGCTGAAGCCATTGTATTGCTTAATATTCTAGCCGCCACACACACCTTCATTTTGAGTTGGTTGTTTCGAATCAAATTAAAATATGAGTGCCTTACTTTTCTTAAACCTTGGAAACGTTTTTTTGGTCAATTAAAAACAATGTTTTATGTGGCTTAATTTTGCCACTTTACCCTTACCAAACTGAATGTTATAATTAAAAAGCGCATTTCTAGTTGACTTCAAGAGATGTGGCGGATCAAAAATAGTGAAAATTTGTTGACCATTTACAAAAAAAAATGGACCAGGTCTATCAATGTTTCTATCACCACACAACTTAGATATTGCAGCTCTATTTGTAGAACCCTGATCACATATTGTGGCCATAACCCTTAAACCAATATTTTGTAAATTTTCAATAACTTCTTTTATTAAGCTTTGTAAGTCAGCGGTCTTTATCACATCTCTAGTAAAAAAATAGGCCACAGGTTGTTTCCAAACTTTTTTCAATCCATGTATCATGAATACGAGAGCATGATTAGCAAATTGATTTCTCCTACCTAAAGAACCGAGATCAACATAGCCTGAAATATTATCATTTGATTTATCCAGCATTGCTTGCTCAGATAAGGAAATCTCATCAAAAATCAGGCTACAAGTTCTGTCCAGCGCAGACAATTTAGAAACTCTTTTAGACAACTTCTGAAATAATTGTTTGTTGATGCCAGGTGCAAAAGAAATGGTTTTTAAAATATTTGTCAGAGTACTTTGGGATGGCAAAGGAAAAAAAATTCTCAAAAATCTGTATGATTTAGGGCCACGTTTATATAACGCTAGGGCAAAAGCTTTATCAGTGGTGTTCCAGGTAGGTCTTTTTCTTTTTGCATTATAGAATGTACTTTTAAACAATGAAACTCCAATGGGATTTAAATTTGAACTTAAATTTTGAAATATTTGATTTTTTAAAAGTTTTTTCCTTTCATTTCTAAGTTGGCGAAATCTTAACTTTAAATTTGAAAATTTTGCTGTTGAAGTTTACTCACATTATACATTTTTTGCTCCCTTGGAGTTAAATCAGAAACCCTAGTTGCATTTAAGCAAGAAAGCATAGAATATCTAGACTTTTTTTTAGGAGGAGTTGAGATATCTAACAAGGATCGCTCAGAGGACAGTTTTCTTTTACCGATTCTTCTGCCACACTTTCTTGAACAGAAATATGAATGTCTGGGTTATTTTCGTGAAAAGATGTGCCAGGCTGATTAATAAAAGAATTTTCTTTAAAATTTAATATAGGAACATGAAAGTCTAGGTTATTTCTGTCAGAAGAAGATGCATTTGCTTTAATATTAAAAGAATTATTATTGCTTGTTTTTAAAGGCATATTATTAATAAGTACATTACTAATAATATTAATTTTTTTTGGTTGCTTTTGTGGGCAAGCATATTTAAGCAAACGTGTTTTTAACGAATCTGTAAAAGATTTTTCGTCAAAGTGCTCTTCACACAAATAGGTACGAGACTTTTTAGATTTCAAACCCATAATTAGAAACCATTTTTCTACGTTCCAAATCGGCTTCAGGAAATCTAAAAAATTTTTTGTTTTTATAGGATTTATCCAATAAATCTACAAAAAATGCATTTTTGCAATTGGGGGCAGCACACTTATAACTTAGTTTACCCACTGACATTATTGAGGTCTGCATACTTTTCCCTTATTTACATATTTTGATAATTTTTTTAAAATCAGGAACACGTACAATCACAGCCGAGGTTACATTATTACTTAGATTTGAAGGAGGACTATTGTCATAACGAGAGTCAGGTGATTAAGTACAGGGCTCACAAGGGCTCTCAACAGCCAATACTGGTACACAAATCCTAGAAGTCAAGTCAAACTTTTCCTAGCAAATAGTAATCCCTACAACAAAATACATAATATTTAAAACAAAGCTATTAATCAGGTGAGTGGTGAGTCAAATCGTCTTTGCAAAGCTTGGTGTTGTGTTTTTATCATAATTATATTCAGTTCAATTCATTGTGTGGCAGTGTATTACATTAGTTGTATTTTTGTTAAAAGTGGCATGCAAGGTCATTGAAAAATGACCCTACGTCCCCTAGAACAAAAATAGCCTAATTAATATGCTATCACAAAAAATAGGGGTCTGGTGACTTATAAGTACCATCGAATTTATACTTAAATTTGGTTTTAATCGAAAGCTTACCTTTTAAAAATACGATTTATAAAAAAATCTTTGGATGGTTAATATTTTCCTACTAAAAACTGATTTGAAATTTTTTATTTTGCCTATTTAAATGCATACAAATAAATTTTTACATTGACAGTGACATTTGTCACTTTCAAATTCAAAATAAGTATCAACAATGTTACCGGATTGGTTAAATTTTACTGTTTTTACCACAATTTTCAGGAACCGGCGCGTAAAATAAAAAAAAGGGTTTAAAGTGATGTTTCATAGGTTTCTACAAAGCAGCTCGGGATAGCTCTGCAACCCATACGGTCCTTGTCTTGCAAATTGGTAAAACAGAGGAGAACCGAATGATCGAGTGATCTTTCATAAGTCTATAGTTTGCCGAATATTCCGCAATGCGCAAATGCGCTATGGCTACCGGATGCCATTAATAGTATAATCTATTAGGGTATTTTTTTAAAGGCTTTATTTTTTTTGTTGTCTGTGGCTGAACGTGTGTAGGATCGGTAAAAATGCTGCCGGGACAAAACCTTTTGGACCTGAACCTTTCGTAGTTCTGACAGGGTCTACGATGAGGGACCTAATTAAAAAACACTCTCATCAGCAGTGTACAACACGATGGGATGAAACAGTAAACTGTAACATTTCCAGGGAGTTATTGAGCTATCCTGACAGAGATACAGCTAAACATTACTTGGCAAAGCCACGGGCGTTCTTACTGGACATTGTCAACTACGGAAACACCTCTTTAGAATGGGTATAAATGACACACCTCTGTGTAGAGGTTGTGAACAGAAAGACGAGACGGTGACTGCCCTGCACTCTTGTCCAAGAGAAGATCCATGCTGGGCGAGTATTGGCTTTCTTTGGCCGACATTAAGAAGATTCCCCCGGCGAAGTTCTCACCTACTTTAAATCAGTAGGATGGACAGCGTACCGAGTGAGGAGTCCCCTTTAGGAGGTAGCACAACGGGCATACTGAAGCCTAAGAGCAGTGATGTTTATTACCCTCCGCACTTTCAGATACAGATACAGATCAGTTCTAAATGGTTGTCGGAAAACTTTTTATAATATAAAAACAGTCACCAATTAGAAAAAAGGCACAAATAATTTAATTTATTATAACATTTTATCTAAATTCTTTTCTAGTAATTTTGCCTGATTGTTTTGTACCATACATAAAAATGTGTATTTTAATTTGCTTTTGTATTAAACTTAGTTAAGAGTCGAATTTGATTAAAAATTAAGTACCAATTTAAAACGTGATTATTCACTTTGATTAATGTAAAACAAAAAGATTTCCGGACGACACGTGTTTTAATAAAATTTTACTGGATTGTTCAAGGGTTTTAAAATTGTCTGGATACTTTTAAAGGTTTACGAGCAGAACTATAAGCATTAGTGATTTTTTGAACAAAATGCAATTCAGTTAAAAAAAATGGCTCTTAAAGAAAAAAGAAATATACAGTGGCGTGGCTTTACTATAATGTGGAGGCCCGTGGAAAATTATTAAATAGGAATCTATTAATGCAAAAATAGACAAAGTTATATAATATTTTTTTATTATATTATATTTCACCACGTAAAGCATGTACAGAAGCTTGTTTTTTATTTTTAATTTTTTACATAAACCAACATCTAACCTTTAAACGAAGAAAGCACATTGAGCTCAAAATAACAATTTTATTTTTAAAAACATATTTAATTATTAAAATTCCTTTATTTTCTTTCTCTGGTCACCAAAAGTGACAATAACAACATCAAATAATAGCTAACTTGCCTTGTCCCATAGAGTCTCTTAAGTATAATCAGTATTAGTTCTGAACCAAAGAAGTGGTTAAAAATAATAGAAATGCAGTACATACTTGGGGAAAGTTTACTAGATATAAGTAAAGTGATTTTTAATTATTAATAAATCAGCAAGTAGAAGATAACTTTCCTCATTCGTATATAGAACTAAAATGAAAACTGAGAATTTCCATGGCAGACATAACAGGTATTTTTTTGCATAATGCAACAAATTTTAAAGCTTTTTTCTTCTATAAATTGATATAATTCAAGTTTTGCAAAGTTTTAGGTTACAAGACATTAAAACTAGAAACAATTTTATTAATTCCAAGGAAACGCGGTCTTGGTTGACTAATAAATGACGATTTTCAGTATGCAACAGAATCAAGAAAGTTTAAAGGTGTATGGAAGGCCAATGCTGTAGAACATAATTGTCCAGGCGTGCAGGGCAGCAAAAATAGAGGAATTGACCCCGCGGAGTATGCACAATGAATCGTAGGTTAGGTCCGGACTTCCATAAATCTTTGTTACTATGTATAAATTTGACATCATCAAATGTCAAATTTAGACTAACTATACGTTTACTGTTTTTTTATTTTTGCACAACATTGTTGGTTAATAAATGAAACTGTTATCGAATATTTAAAATAATTGTGTAATATTGGATTTTATATCATCTGATTTAACACGGAAAGAGCTGATGGCGCCACTTCACAGCCTTCTATTTAAATGGTTGATATTTTTGGGAGTTTTGTATTTTTACCAAAAATCTAAATGAAATAATTGACAACACGATTTTTTAAAATAATTTTCAAACATTGTATGATGGTTTCATGTACTTATCACAAATTTTGTGGTAAAAGAAGGGCAAGATGTGTAAATGAGTTTAATCTAATTATCATATTTAAGTATCGATATCTGAAAAATAAAACGTTGACGAAAAACACTTACTTTAGATTAGTAATTAGCGCCTCTGTATGCAAAAAATCATCGAGATCGGCAAGGGTCAAAAAAAGTAAAAACTTACCATAATTTGAACTGGTTGTTTGTGTTTTAGGGTAATACAATATTTTATAATTTGTATAAAAGTACAATAAAATAGAGTTACCTCATGCAGATAACATAAACAAGTTTAAGAAGAAGTATTGAGTTTTTTACGTAAGAATTTTTTTATATCGTCAGACAGTCCACCAAGGCTGATGCTTCAATACTATACTACTACTCCACCAGTCCCAAATATTTGAAGAAGGGAAAACTTCTGCGGGTAGCAGATTCAAGTCTAGACACTCTGGGGATGATGAAACAATAGAAGTGGGAAGTTCGGGGCTTTTAAGTTGGACTGTAAAAGGATGCATAAAAGTGGCATTACGTGTTGCTCTGTTCGAAGCTGTCAGAGGAATTATACTTGCCAACTCCTCGGAGCAGAAGCCGTGAAAATACCTATAAAATGCAACATATCCCCTCCAGCTCGTCGGTGGGAAAGAGAAGGAAGCTTTTATGTAAGCGTAGGATCATTAATAAGACGAACAGATCTTTTTTGAATGGAATCAAGAATGATAAGAGTTGTAGAAAATACCATTGCCCAGACATGAGAACAATATTCTAAAGATGGTCTGATTAGAATACATCAGAGTATACAGATTAGATGGATAGAAATACTTACTGGCTCAAAAGAAAAATCCAAGCTTTTTAAAAGCATGGATGTAATGTGTTTGTATCAGTTAAGGTTGTTTTCAAAAGTAACGCCAAAATGAATAAATAACTTCTTTTCGCGACACCGAACATGACTGTGTCTAATCAGGGGTATTCCGGCTATGTTACCCTTGGATTTGCAAGATCAAACCATACAACTTTTAGGCATTTTATTACGATATTGTAAGTAACAAACAATAAACACAAAATTATAGTCACAATTAAATAAATCAATAACCACTAAAATATAAAGGTTTTTATCAATTTAAAAAACTTCTGCAACCACAAGATAAAAACACACAAGGCAATACAATCGAAATTAATACGGCGCGAAACAGCACAGCACAATTATGGTTTCATAAACACCACGCCGTCACACACAAAAAAGGGACTCCGGCTCTGTCAAAAGATAATGTGTTGCCTACCTACAAACTGTGTGTAAGTAGGTATCACATTACAATATTTTGGGGAATTTTGTTACTGCGCAGAATCGAGGGGGCCCCTCATGACAGTCATTTTCATAGTGGGCCCGACATTTTTTAATCAAATACGCCAGAGTATTGGGCTTCCATTAACCTTCAAGCTTCCTTGAACAAAATACGTTCACTTTAAAAATCTTTTGGGATTTTGGAGTCTTTTATTTTCTTAAAATTTATCAACATGTCGTTTCACCTCTCTCTGGCGGGTTTTAGGATATTTACGTTTAATAAACCTTTTTTCTGATATACTACTGCAGTTTATGTTTTATAATCTCCAAATTCACACTGAACTTTTTAAGTTTTTTCAGACAGACATGCAAACGCATTGCGGCATTTTAAATACCGATGACTTTAGACTAAAGTGCTTTAGAGGCTGCCTTTTTGCAACCAGTAACATAATAAAGTTATAACTTTTGATCTTCTACTTCAATGAAATAGCTTAAATTTTTTTATTTGGTTTGGAACTTAATAGAATACTTTTAGTTAAGGATTTTTGAACCTAAAAAATTGAACTTTTAAAGGAAAAATGGCATTAAATCCAACTACATGTGTAGGACGTATTAAATCGTTCTACCCATCTAGTTGGTTTTAATAGTTTTAATGTTTCGAAGCTAAGTATTTCCCTTCCTTATTATAAGTAATAAAACTTAATATATTCCATCTTTTAATACTATGCCCAAAACATATAATGTAGGTGGAGAAGTGTGGCGGTATGAGGGCAGGCAAATAAAACCACTATTGTATATTTATCCCAACGTTCGGGCTGGATTGCCACTTTATCAAGAGGCCTATAATTAGAAAAGGACACATTACAGGACTGTGATATGAACCTGATATCTTTAACATCAAAAAGCACTAAAACATATTATGAGGCAAAAAGGTCGAAAGAACAACCCTAAGCCACCCATATCCATGAAAGTCAGCAATAAAAAGATTTTTGTTTTTTTTTCCTTTTTTAAACAAAACAAACGTATGGTCTTAAAGTTAAATTATTAAAATATCATATAACAAAATATATACATTGTTTTTCTCTTTAAAAATCTTTACAAAAAAACTAGATAAGAACAAGCCAAAAAAAAAAAAATAAAAAATATAAGTATAAACATTTATAAGGATTCGAACTCGGGACCTCTGGCTTTAAAACTTATAATCGTATCCCCAGAGCTGGGTCACCCATAAATAATTTTCAAAAAATATATTATTAATAAATAAAAAAAAACTACTTTAAAAAAAATTGGCAGAGTTGTATTCCAAAAACCAGGCGACAAGGTGAAGCCCCGTCTTCATGCCAAAACGTCAACACAAAAAATCAACATCACATAAAGATTAAAAAACCACAGTTACAAAATTAAAATAAATAATTAGATATGTTGGGATCAAACCCCGATTTCGCCCAATGGACGGAAAAAGTGGCCAAAACGCGTTCTGGTTGACAGCATATTGCCAATGGCCGAAATATCGCTTTTCGGCCGTTTAAGGTAGACCAGAACGCGTGTTTCAAAATAAAAAGCCGCTTTGCTAACCAGAACTAACCATGACCGACTAGAACTTAGGGCTTTTGAATTTGTCTAAATTATCCCTACATAGAAGTTCTTAACATAATTTTTATAATTTTTAATATGATAGAAGTTATATTTTTTTTAAAGTGTAATTATATATTCCCCGTGTTTTTTCTAATGCGTGTTAAAATTATGTTTAAAACTTCTAAAAATAAATAAGACAAATTCAAAAGCCGTAAGTTCTAGTCGGTCATGGTTAGTTCTGGTAAGCAAAGCGGCTTTTTATTTTGAAACACGCACAAAATCTGTTTTTGGACGGCTTGTTTGTATGCTAGACGTATTCTGGCAATTGCAAAAGGTTCAGAACGCGTTCTGGTCTACGTTAAACGGCCGAAAAGCGATATTTCGGACATTGGCAATATGTTGATTCTAATTTTGGCACTTTTTCCGTCCATTGGCCGAAATCGGGGTTTGATCCCAAGAGATACACCTACCAATACTATACGAGGTCCTTATGTCTTTAAACAATTTTTTTTGTTTAAAGACATAAGGACCTCGTAAAGTATTGGTAGGTGTACTATACGAGGTCCTTATGTCTTTAAACAATTTTTTTTGTTTAAAGACATAAGGACCTCGTAAAGTATTGGTAGGTGTATCTAATTATTAATTTTAATTTTGTAACTGTGGTTTTTTAATCTTTATGTGATGTTGATTTTTTGTGTTGACGTTTGGGCATGAAGACGGGGGCTTCACCTTGCCGCCTGGTTTTTGGAATTCAGCTCTGCCAATTTTTTTTAAAGTAGTTTTTTTTTATATATTAATAATATGTTTTTTAAAAAATATTTATGGGTGCCCTAGCTCTGGGGATACGATTATAAGTTTTAAAGCCAGAGGTTCCGAGTTGGAATCCTAATAAATATTTATACTTAAATTTTTTAATTTCTATTTTTTTTGGCTTGTTCTTATTTAGTTTTTATTGTAAACATTTTTATAGAAAAAACACAATGTATATCCTTTGTTTTTTAAAAAGTTTTATGATATTTTAATAATTTAACTTTGAGACCATACGTTTATTTTGTTAAAAAAAAATATTGCTGGCTTTCATGGATATGGGTGGCTTGGGGTTGTTCTTTCGACCTTTTTGCCTCATAATATGTTTTAGTGCTTTTTGATGTTAAAGATATTAGGTTCATATCATAGTCTTGTAATGTGTCTTTTTCTAATTATAGGCCTTTGATAAAGTGGCAATCCAGCCACGAAACGTTGGGATAAATATACAATAGTGGTTTTATTTGCCTGCCCTCATCCCGCTACACTTTTCCAGTTGTTTCATATAAAGGATACTATAAATAAAACTATATAATATAGGCTTTTGCAGTTTCAAAGTTTTATGCATTTCTATAATCTATTTTACTGCATTATTAATACGATACTTAAATTAAAAGCAGCACAATGGATCAACACCGCATACGGCTTAATATTTCTTACGATTTTATGAACTAGTATTTATTTAGTTACTATACTTTTGGTTAAATTATTCCTAAATTTGTTTAGTGTTAAAACACTAAAATAAATATGTATTCTACATATTACTGATAAAAAACTAACTTAAAAACTGATAGAAATAACAATTTTGTATGTGGATCATAGATGTGTTAGATGTCGGGATGAAAAGAACGAAAAAAAGCCAAATAATGGACAGCATTAAAAATTCTGTTTAATCACAATATTAAATGGTGTGAAAATATGTGTGTATAGGACATATACGTCGTCACAAAGGAAAATGCGAATACATCTATTTTTTGCTAAACCAAAATAAATGGAAATTTTTTTTTAGCAAAAAATAATACGAAGTTTTTTAGTCACTAGTTAAAAACTTCTATTTACATTTTGGTATTTTTAAAATGCTTTCATTTTAAATTATTTGTCATAATTTAAGTAATTTAACACCCACGGTACGTTAGTACTTAGGCATCAACCTTCGTGGACTGTCCCTAGATAAAAAAAAACTGCACCCAGGAAAAATAACTTCTTTTTCTTCTTTTTTCCTGGGAACACTCTTGATTCACTACCGGAGGCAGCGCAGCCTCTTGGACTTTTTGTGCCTAATCTACAATTATCTTTTATACCAATCCTCCCATTAGTCTTGTTCCTTCTACAAGTCTGTATAACCCCGAGACTGGTTGGTTGATATATTCCTGTGGGCTCATTTTCGGTTGAACAAATAATGCCTGTCTTTTGTGATTCAACGCTTTACATTCGCATAGGATATGGTAGGCTGTTTCTTTCCCCTCGACGCACATTCTGCAACTTGGGTCCCCATTATATGAGCCTATCTTGTGTAGGTCTCCTCTTAGGTTATAGTGCCCTGTTAGCAACTCTACTGTTATGCGAAGTCTTTTCCTACTTTGTCCAAGTAGTTCTTCCTTCATTCTTTTGGATGGGCCCCTTATGAAGCCTTTTCCATGTCTAATTCTAATGAGGTTTCACCAGTATTCTTCGTGTTTGTTTCGGATCCATTCCCTGGTTTGCCCTCGTGCTGTGGTTTTGGTCACTCCAAGAGCAGATTCTGGTCCAAAGTATGGTGTGGATGATCCCTGTCTCGCTAGCTCATCCGCTTTTTCGTTGCCTTCTAGTCCCGAATGTCCCGGTACCCACAGGAGAGTTACCCAGTTGCCTTCTCCCAGGACTTCCAGTTCTTTTGGCATTCGCATGTCAGCTTGGACGTTATCTTGAGGTTTACTTGTGCCCCCAGTGATGCTTGGCTGCCTATTATTATGCAGATCCGCTTGTTTTTTTAACCCCTTCTGGTATTTTCTATGGCACAGCACAGTTGTTAAACTAAAATATATTGCAATTTCTTTTTAAAGAAAAAAATACAAAATTTTTTAGTCACTAGTTAAAAACTTCTACACTAGAGTCTTGCTAATCCGATAATCGCTAATTCAAAAATCCGCCTAATCCAAACAGACCAATGACAAAAAAAATATTGTTTATAAAATTTTAGAGTAACAAAAAGTATAGAAAAACAAGTAATATCGTACGTTTATTAACAAAATCTTATACATAATTTATGTATTTGTTAGGCACCCTCGACTTTATAGATCAGGTATTTTTTTGTTAGGTAAATATAGCGGAATTCACAGAATCATCACTTTTTTAGATTCAAGATTACAGCTAAGCCTCCTAGCCGCCATTTTAGAAACTTGAAAGTATTTTTCTGGATTTTCTCTTGGCCGTTATAGTAACTTTTAATAAGCATTTGCAATTTTCACAATTTTACAAGTTATCTTTTATTGACTAGCACATATGATCTTTTTTTGACGCAATGCACTAAATCTACACCACTTTTTATAAATAGTAAAGATGTATGTATGTGACCTTTAACATTTCACACATCAGATGCTGAATATACCTCAAAAAGACAAAAATACGGCATTATGTGACAAAATTCTGCCTAATCTGAATTTTCGTCAATCCGAATAGGGTTCGGTCCAAATTAGTTCGGATTAGCGGGACTCTAGTGTATTAACATTTTGGTATTTTTAAATGCTTTTATTTTAAATCATTTGTTATAATTTATGTAATTTAATAATCTACAAAAATGAATAACCCTGCACCCACTAAAATAACTTAAAAGAATATTTTTTTGTCCATGATATTTCTACGTCATATCTGTGTGTACTGATTACTAGGGCTAAGATAATGCTAAATCTATATATATATATATATATATATATATATATATATATATATATATATATATATATATATATATATATATATATATATATATATATATATATATATATTATATATATATATATATTATATGTATATATATATATATATATATATTTTTACTGTCACGTGATTCTGAAGTTATGGCTTGAGCTAAAACATGAAATTTGGCACAGTGGTAGTCTTTAGCAGTGGCTAGAACCTAACGAAGCCCGTTTTTTCAATTTCGCCCCCGGGACAAAAATGGGAGCAAAAAAGTGTTTTTTAACCGTTAGCTGTACGGAAGGCGTCTTACGGAGACAGAGGCTACTTAATATTATCTCTCGCCTGGCGGAGACAGGCTTTTCATCTAGTAATTACTAAAATAAGTCTTTAATAAGTAAATATATCATAATAAAGAATATAAAAAATATTAAAATAAAATAATTTAATGAGTTACATAATAAAATATCGTTCACTAATATTTTTTTCATATTTTTAATCATGTTTTGAAAATCTTGTAATATCCTTATAACGAATTTTTTAAGTGTTACTGCTAAAAATCTAATGGATCACGCTATCTAAATTTGAGGTTCGCAAACAATTATTTTTAAAATTTTTTCCTTTTCCTAAAAAGGTTCTCAGGGATTAAGCGCATCTAGTATCGACATGGTAGATAAATGTAGTTAAAAAAAATGGTAAAGGATTTTTTTAAAACAAATCACGGTTTATATATTTTCTGTTTTATTTTATTTTTTAGAATAACATTTAATTTTAAAGAGTTTAATAGGTATTTGTATTAATTTTTTTAATAATATCACGTTTAATTTAACCTTTAAGAATTCTATTTTAGAAAATCACATTTTCTTTTAAGGCAAAAGGTATTTAAAATATGAACATTTGTAATCATCCTTATCTTTTAATTTACTTTACAGTACGTTAAAAGTTAACAAAGATTTACCAAGAAATTTAGTACATTTACGTGATAAAAATTATGAAAATTAAATTAAGCACCAATATCCTTGCTGTTTCTTTTAGTACTACACGTAGATAAAACAGTATTGCCAACTTAAAAAAAAAATCCCTAAAGCAATTTTAAAAACCCTGTTATTATTATAATTAATAATAATACCTATTTAATATTAATAAATATTTAATTTAATATTACATAAAGAAATAAAATTTAATTTTATTTATTCTAAAATTTATTTTAACTATTTATGTCTTTTCAAAAAGAGATGAAAATAAAGTGTGACTAGTTTTATCCCTAAAATTACCACCAAGAAGTCTAGCCCCTAAATAAACCCGGAGTCGGCAACACTGAGATGGAACTAAATGAAGGTGGCCGGGCCAAGACCCGAGTCGCAAGGAACACATTCCTTGCTTGACAACGTAAAGTAAAGATGGAGGAACTGCTCCGACTATCGGCAACTTCGAGAATTGTCTGTCTTGCTATGATATACAATAATATTTTTTCATTTTCACGCTCCCAATATAACGTAAACCCAAAGTCCTTATGAATCAATCTGTATATTAAACATTTTCATAAATAACGTGTTACCTTAAAAATACCACCAAAAAAAAAAACAAAAATTGAATATCAAAAAGAAAGAGAGCAAAATGCGTTCTTGTCTTATATTGAAAGTTACAAAATAAAATAATATTTTTCAAAGACACGGTATTGACGTCATTTGCTGCTACGAAGGGCTAAATGATGTGTAAGCTTTTGTATTTTTGCCATTTACTGGGTTATTGAAAAATAGAGAAATAGAACTTTTTATCAGAATATCGCTAAAAGAAACTTTTTGTTAAACAAAATGATGATTACGCCAACACGATTTTATTTTAAAAAAACATAGGGTTTAGTTTGATTTAAAGTAGAAAATAAAATCCTACAAATTAAGTGTTTACTATTTAGATGTTGAGAAACATAACGCCTACGCATAACATCCCCGTTAAATGATCGTTGGGCGCTATTGACCTTCACGTAGGTGTTTTTATACCAAAAGCTAAAGTAATTAAAGAATATTTTTTAATAATTACGCTTTTATTAAATTAGTACTATAACCAGTTTTTAAGTTCTATGCATTACATAACATATCTCATATATTAAAAGAGGTATTCAGCTTTTAATATAAATGGACATAAATTCTTCCACTGCCATTGCTTTTTGTCGTTTAATAGCGTCCAATACAGGTTTGGGCAAATGTTTTTTTTTTTAATTTTTAAATTGATGTTTTTTATTAATGTTAATGACTCAAATAAACATGTATTAAAATGATTATATTGATTATAACTAAAAGTTTCACATTACATTGCGACTGGTAAAAAGTTTAATAGTTTTTGTGTTGTATCTTTATTTGTTACATTTCTTTTCTTTCTAATAAAGAAAATTATATGTGGCTGCTAAGTTTTATTGGATTTATAAAACCTAAAAACGTATTTCTGCTCCCAGCGCTTTTTTAAGTAAAGTAGACGATATTAGACATAGTATTGCACCCATCCTAACTCGCCTCTTTCGAATCTCTTACGACACGGGCATTTTCCCGGAGAGTTGGAAAGCTGCACGTGTGCAACCTGCTCCTAAAAAAGGATGCAAACTCTTCCTTCTAACTATGAGACCTATATTTCTTCTTTCTATTGTTTGCAAAGTAACGGGAAAAATCATTAATTCCCAAATTTTAAAATATCTTCAAAAACACAAGATCTTACATGATAGTATGGATTCCGTCACAGAAGATTCACAGCTAATCTTCTTTCCTTTATCTCACACAACTAGAACAAGTCCCTCGAGTTTCATCATTTTTAATGATCCCACGCTCACAGAAGGCTTCCTCTTCTTGCCCACCGTCAAGCTGTAGGGGATCTGCCACTCTTCTATAGGTATTTTCACGGCTTCTGCTCAGAGGAATTGGCCAGTATAATTCCTTCTCTGGCAGCTCCCAACAGAGCAACACGTAGTGCAACTTTTATGGATCCTTTTACAGTTTAATCAGAGAGGCCCCGAACTTCCCGCTTTCTTTTTTCCTTCATCCCTAGCGTGTCAAGACTATGGAACCTGCTGCCCGCAGAAGTTTTTCCTTCTCCTCCCAATCTCCAAATATTTAAGTCTCGTGTAAACAAACTTCCTCTCACCACACTTAAGACACCCACGGTACGTTAGTACTTAGGCATCAGCCTTCGTGAACTGTGCCAAAATAATATGGCAATTGGTTTCGGCATGGGTAGCATTTGTTTACTAAAAGCTTAGAGAAATTGTGTTTATAGAGTTGTATTTACATATTGTGTTTAAGAAATACTGCCTGGAAAAGTATCCAAAAACCTCAGCTTGTATTACATCGCTGGACAAACGTGATACATACAGAGCTATTAAGGCATCGTACTATAATAAGCAAAGAAATCGTATAAATTTCAGGCTATTTATGAACCAACCAACCTTACAACTAAAACATTTTTATTACCTGGCTAGGGTAAACCACCACATGTAAGCCATCGTTGTAAGTCCCGAAAATGTTACTATTTCTGCCAGTATTTCTTACATTCAACTACACAACAACTATGATGCATCGTTATTAATATTTTATTGAATGCTTTACATTTTAATTAAGCATAATTTTACGAAAATTTAACCACAGCGAGCGCTGCAATCGATTAAGCTGTCCCCACCATACACTCTGCGCCCTGCCAATAGGAATCTTTTACGCAAAATTGCTTTTAAAAGTATTTATGAATAAACACACTTTAGGCAAGAACTTCATTAAAATTAATATTAAAATTGAATACTTTCCCAAGTCTATTTTTAAATGTCTTTGTATTCACCACAATAATGCAACAGAAAAACATATGGGAACAACTGTCCAAATGTCATTAGTAACATTTGGCTTGATATTGTGTTACGGCATTATTTGTGTATCTTATTTCTGTGTTTAAAATGCAGTAAACATTACAGAAGAATGATGAGAATCAAAGTAATAGAATTCCAAAACTTAAAATATTATGATGTAAAATAGTAAATTTGTTTTAAAATCATGACTTATATTTTGTGTTATTGCATGGAATTTTAAAACCAATATTTTTGCATTCACTACACTCTGAATAAAAATATTGCACATTTTATTTAACGCAGTTTTTTTTTAAGATTGTATATGTATTTTTAAATTGCTAATATATTGGGCTGGAGTACCTTACGCATTTTCCAATTTATTATAGATGATTAGATAGCTTTAAAAGCCCATATAGTGAAAAAAGCAATAATGTAACAAATAACATACAGTACGTTGATTTCTTGTTTTTCCTGCTACTGTTAGTCGTAAAACTCAATATACTTTGGGTACCCACCCGCATGTAGGTCCGGACTTAAAATTTTCTTTATTTATTATTGTACCTACTTTTTGGTATATTATGTAGGTTATAGGTAAATTGCAGGTGTTGAACATAAAGCAGAGTCTTTTCGTCTTAGTTCATCAGTCGTTTGGAGTTTGTCAAGGTATTTTCGTGTATGTTAATGAGCATCCAAAATAGCTAACCTAAACTAATAATATTAGTAGGTAATCAGGACCTGTACCCCTTCAAAAGGTGCAGTGCCTACACAATAGATATTTGTCGGGCAACTTATTTATGGTTGGGATTTCCACTGAGGGGTGTAATTTAAATTTTATTGCGGTCAAGAAATCAACGAATTATTGTTAAACGTACTATACCTACATTGTACAGTGTGCCTTGGTGACTCAAAATGGCGAAAGTTTTGTTTGTTGTTATTAAAAAGAAATTTCGAGTGCTTTATTTCTTAATTCTCTAGTACGCTTGGTAACACTTAAGCTCTTTAGCAGGTATATGTAGAAATTGTTATTCTAAGGTATTTGCCTTTTCAATCTGTTTTTGATGAATTGAGACAACATAAACACTGGAAAGAGACAAGCAATATTTGGAAATTTAATCGTACAAAATCGTAATCTTACAACTCCACATCTTAAAAGTGAATTGTTGGTCACAAGACAAGTAAATAAAAGTGTCAAAACAGTATTAGGAAAAATTAAAGAGGTAGGTTTAAATCCATAATGTCCTGCTACAGTACCTAGGCTCACGTCGCAAAAGTGGACGATTATAATTTGCAACAGACAACAACTATCTGGAATGAACATCAGTGGTAAAAAGTTCTTTTCACAGATAAAACAAAAATGGAAATAATATATTATTAATATTATTATTATCTTGGCACCCACACCAGCTTTACCCTGCGCACGCCTATGTGTTGGAGTCGTAGAATGTAATCTTGCAGGAAACGTTAGCTTTGGTGGCGGTTCCCATATGCCAAGGGCTAGCATTTTTTGGAGATAGTCACACAGAGTTTATTAAAGTAGACTAAAAAATAAAGGCTGACTAATACATAGGCAACATCCTTGCAGATCATGTTTTACCATATGTCGACTTCGTTGCGGTTAATAACTTTGTAGTAACTAGTAATGCATGATAATCGTCGTCCACATATGGCAAAAAAGTAATCGGTTATCTTAAAGCTGTTGATTTTAAAGCGAGAAAATGAGTCCTGATACAAATCCTATAGAACATATAAGGAGCATCCTAAAGTGACGTATATGAGCACAAAAGTCAGCTCCTAATATCATTGCAAAACTAAGAATTGCTGCGCAGGAATAATGGAATTGAATTCCACAACTAACCATAAATTGACTCCTCTGCCTAGCATACCAACGAGAATGCAATCTATCCTTAGAGCTAAAGGAGGAAACACTAGGTACTAAATAGGAAGTAACACTAGGTATTATGTTACTTTAATGAATTGTTATTTTGTAGTCATGATTGGTGTTACCAATTATATGTTAAAAACAAACCAAATTAAAATAATTCCATTTCATTATTTGCTTATATTTCTTAAATGGTTTTAATACGTAAATTTTTAAACCTTAGGTCTACAATACAAAATAGTTAAAATTAAAAAAATAATAAAAAAAATTTAAAGGAAAAAAATAAAAAGAAAAAGAAAACTTAAACTATGCAATATTTGTTTCTGTGAGTGTATATAAATATTTTTAAATGATATTAATAAACCTTTTGGTTAAAATTATTATTAAATTTAAATAATGTAATTGTCATTTTAATGGTGCATTTTTTTTTAGTTCATCTGTTAGGATAATAGTCATGTAAATATTTCCGAGCAGTAACGGCAAAATGTGATAGATAATATTATGCATGTTCTATAGTTCCCTCCGATGGTAAAAGAAGCAAATTTTCTAAAAGACTTGGTAATGTATTGTGTAAGAAAATTAAATACAGATACCCAGTTCACTTATTTCGTTCACCATCGCAGCGCGACAGATAAGGTGGGGTTCAGTGACCAAATATTTATTTTAAATTGATATTGATATGCACATTTATCATGCACACAACCTCTATAATAATCCTGAGACGTAAAACAAAGACATAATATATTTTTTTTAATAATAAATAAGTATAATAATTTTACACATTTTCTTAATTAATGTTTTTTTTCTTTTTTTATTTAAACTTACTTCCCATATTTATTTAATATTATAGTAATTAAATGTTTGTCGGACTTTTTTTTTAAATGCTGTTTGAAGTATCAAAAAATGATTAGCAGTTAGTTACCGGATAATATCTGTATTGTCATAACACCGATGATCCCAAAAAATAGAAGAAAGTTAGTGATGATGTAACTTTTATAATCTTTCACATACAACTAAAAAACATAAAGTCAATATATATATATATATATATATATATATATATATATATATATATATATATATATATATATATATATATATAATATATATATATATATATATATATATATATCGGTGTTTCAAAGGTGGTTCCCCCTATAACTTTTTTATTTTTGAAGATGGGAAATGAATTTGGCGTGTCGATATATGATCTAATTATGAATTAATTGACGCGTTCAATTGTTTCTGACGATTTCCAGTTTCACCGGAAATGACCTCAACTTTTGAATTTTAAATGAAACAACCTGTATTTTTTTTACCCATTAGATAGAAAATGACATCCTAAATATAATGACACCCCATATGTCAACTTTTAACATTTTTCTTTAAAATTATTTAATTTTTTAAAATTCAATTTAGGTGCTATGACGTGTTAAACAACCAATTTTAAGTTAGGAGCGTAAAAAAAGTTTTAATTATCTGACGTATTTATGTTTTTTTCCAGAAAGGTAAAAGATTTAAAAAATTATTTCTGAAACGATGGAACGATGGGGGCTCGTTGGCATATTTGAAAAGATAATTTTTTAAAATTTGATACCCCACACTTAAATATTTTAAGTTAAATAATATCTTATATGTCAAATACACATAGTGCCATATAAAATATAAGCATTAGTGATGATGATAATATATATATAACTTTCAATAATACTAAATATAAACATATAGGTAATATATATATATATATATATATATATATATATATATATATATATATATATATATATATATATATATATATATATATATAAGTGAATGAATTTAATTAAAAACATGTATAATATCTTATTTATTTATTATACATTGTATGACGTATATTAAGTATCGAGTACCGAAGAGTGGAATTCTACTTGACAAGTATGGTACGTTTGAATCCGAGTAAAGCGAGGATTTAAATACCATTCAAGTCAAGTAAAATCACGTTTCTGACGAGGTGCGTATACTATTTTTTCGCATTTTGTTGATATTTAAAAAAAAATAATAAAAAAATTCGTCCATTACATAAAAACGACTTACCTGGTATACACTTTTTTGCATACATTGGTATGGAATTAAAAAAAAAATAGTTATTTTCCTAATAAGTGCGCAAAGTGATACTTTTCCGCACGCCAAGGCAGTTAGACGAACGACGCGAAGCGGAGTTCGGATAAGCTTTAAGTGCGGAAAAGTCACTTGGCGCAAGTATTAGAAATAATACTTTTTCTGCTTTCGAATACTTTTTCTACGAGCGTTTTATTAAAGAATATGATTATTAGAAATATACGCATATTTCAGTAAAAATTAAAAATCCAAAGTAAATAATTAAATTTTTATTTTAACTGATTATACAAAAAAAAACTATTTCAGCATGGAGTATTTCGACCATAAAGTATTTGGACTAAATTCCTTGCGTAATTTGAGAAAATAGGCTAAAAGTTTCCTCTCTCTCAAAGTTGTAACGCCTTTTTCTTCACACCATGTTTCAAATGAATTATACTATTTCTCGTACTTTTCTTTTGATTTTGCCAGCCGGAGCTTTAAGTTTTAGGCTTTTAAAACATTGTCTGGCAATTCTTCCTCCATTCTTAGAAACTTATTTTAAACTTTATACCAAATTTTCTGATGCGTCCGTGACATTAGAAAATGTTTGTACTTGGCTGCTGCAGCAACAAGAAAAATTCTTTGATTTTTTATTGTTTAGCATGGTCTCTATGAAATACATGGTGCATGGAAATATATTAAAATGGTAATAAAGAAAATTGATATGGGATATTTACTAAGCACCAAATGTATCTAAAATTCAATAAAGCACAATAAAAGAATATGTAAAACCCTTTTTTTTAATATTATTTTATCCAGAAGTTATTAATACGTTAAAAAATCGACCATAAATTCGGCAAATATGCAGAACGAAAATGCGCGCGCAAAGTTTAACTTTGCGCACGCAAGTAGATGTCTTTTATTCCGCATTAGATTTTTCAAACGTCACATTTACGTCCGATTTTCTTTGCTGACTTTGGGTGTTTTCGAGCGATTTTCGGGCTGTTTTAGGCCGGAAAGCCTTTAATAGTTGAAGTCAAGTGTGGAACTTCTTACTTTAAAAATGGCTATTTTATATTTAAATGCCTTGTTCACTTTGTTTCTAATCTGGCAAAATGGACCTCTTTTATAAATAAAATAAAGTATTTATGGCATTTTGCTTATATTTATTTTCCATTTTAATAAATTTTAATGAACTCTAAACAATAATAGAAAAGTATTATTTTCGTTTCCTAAACAAATATTTTTGTTTAAGTACAAAGGAAAATTAATTGTAAGATTATCCTATTTTTTAACCTTTAAAAAAATAATCATATAGTTAATTATTAGCAAATCAACAGACAAAAATCATACGTCAAGAAAATTAGGGTCACAAAGAAAATTGCACTTTGCCAAGAACAAAAAGACTTTGTACCGTTTCTATTTGCTGTCGAATTTATCTAAACGTTTGACGTTCGTTCAGTGTCGAGCACGAACATCAGGGATAGGAATAGCGACAATATTTTCCTAAATTTGTTATCTGCTTCACTGCTTTTGTCTGGTTAGAAATAGCATTGTCTTAAAGTTTATCTATAAGAAAATAATAAAGGTTCAACTTTATTATTTTAAAATAACAAATAAAAATCCACAAGAGAAGAAACTAAATTATGACATACTTCTATTTCTAGGCTATCGACGGACTAAGTTGTAAAAATCGGAACGCAAAGAGAATTTATAGATTGGTGGTTGGAAAGTGGTAGGTACTAAAGACGACACTTACTTGGAACATTGTCGTTTAACTAGATTTTCTTTACAGTTTTTAAACTACATTTTTACACGAGATTGATATATTTCCAATAGGACTAGGTACACATAAATTGCAGATATGTCCTATATTGCTAGGGCGTATTTATTTATTACAGCGTTTTTCAAAGTGTGTTCCGCGGAACCCTGGGGTTCCGTACGACTTCGGCAAGGGTTCCGCGAAAAAAATGATTCTCTGAGACCAGAATGCAATAAGCTGGACGCGGAGCCCGATATGAGACTGCAACTTTTATCAATAAGACCCAGTGGCAGCTCTAGGATTTTCAAAATTTTTTATCTAAAAAGTGAGACATGAGATCCACACTAAATTTACCAGATGCCATTGGCCTTAAATGGAACACGGGTAAAAAAAAATTGAAATTTGCTAGTAAATAATCGGACTATCAAAAGCAAATCCTCTATTTGTATTTTTTTCGTGAATTTGATTAAATGTTATTGTCAAAACTCACATTTCGCTAATCTATGTTTTTCTCATGCCTGGGGAGTGGCGCCTCCTACAACACTTAGCATTCTTGACTCCATTCAAAGAAGAGGTGTTCGTCTTATTAATGATCCCACACTTACAGAAAAGCTTCCTTCCGTTGCCCACCGACGGGCTGTAAGGTATTTGTCGCTCTTTTATAGGTATTTTCATGTCTCAGAAGAGTTGGCAAATATAATTCCTCCTCTGGCAGCTTCCAGCAAAGCAACACGTAGTGCCACTTTTATACATTCTTTTACAATCCAACTTACGAGGCCAGCAACTTCCAACTTTCTTTGTTCCTTTATCCCCGTCCAGACTATGAAACCTGCTACACGCAGAAGTTTTCCCTTTAAAATTTTTTCCTACCAAACGTGAGAACCGCATTTTTTTTATTTTATATTTTTTAATTATAACAATGTCAAATTTACCAAAAAGATATTCAGTGTCGGGTAAATTGAGCAGCAAATGTTAGGTATTTTTTATAGGTAAAGAAACACACCTTTTGCTTATCAGGTATTACTTTTTATTTAAAATATTTAAAACATTTACGCTAAAAGTGGTATTAAAACTAAATTTTTTTTGGCAAAAAAAGTTCAGCGTTTTCTTTAGAGATAAAAACATTTTTCGCTAACGACCTTAAATATTTACTGCCATTCGAGCCAGAGATTACTATTTTTTAATGCTACTTTTAACAATCTTTGACCTCAATTATAGTTTAATTGCATTAGTTTTATACTTCGATGCTAGCTAGTCAATTTCTAGAAATAAAATTTTTAAGCAACTTTTTGTGACCTTTCATTTTTAAACTTCTACAGTTATATCACATAATTTAGACAACCACGATCTATAATTTAAAAGCTTGTGGTTTTTTTTAGTATAAAAAACAACTATTGGGGTCTCTTTTCGTAAATTTCAATCAATCATTATTATGAACATTTAAATTACTAAAAAACAGTTATTTCAGTGGAATAAAACTGAAAAATAAAACAGTACATCTGACTTTTTTCGACAACCTTTTTTTCCTGAAAAAAAGCTCTATCCTTCCCTAAAACTGATCTAGGGAGCAAAAACATAAAAAATCGTCTGATTTTTACTAATCCCTAAAAAAGTAAATGAATATTTTACACAAACTAGACCCTTTTACTCGGATTTTTTTGTAATACTTTATGAATTGTAAAAGTAAAAACTAGGGTGCATTAGATATTAATAGTTAAATTAAAAATAGAAAAACTTTTTAGTAACACACTCTATTAATAAGATAAATATAAAGTTCATTTATGTATTAGCCATAATCATGTGAAATTTCTTTAATATTAAACCTAAAAATTACTGCCTCTTTAATCCTCTACTAACTACATGTTAAAACAGTATACAGTAAATTGTAAAGGACGCTGGGAGATCAAACAATTCTTTTATAAGGCTAAAATTAAACTTTTAAAGTATTTACTACAATATTTTTTTTACAATGTTGTCAGATACTAGGTACCGGCGACATAAAATTGAGACCAAAAGGAACGCTTCGAAATCGACAATTTGTAAAAAAGTATATTATTCTAAATATACGGCGTGCTAGCGCTCTGCCGCCTACTGGCTAGTCCGCTGAACTAAAAATATACAAAAATATACGAAATTTACATATTTTACTATCCACAAAGCGTCCAGCCCAAACTTTTGCAATAACCTGATGGGACTCTCCTGAGGCCTATGGTGAAGGAAAACTTCTTGCATTTTTCTGGAACTTTTTTGACAGGGATTTCACAATGTATGGACGCCCGGAGCTTGTTTGACAAACAAGCCAATATTTAAAAAACAGACTAAATAGTCATAAATACGACAAAACGCAACAAAACTGCTCTAACAAACCACTCCACCGAAAAAAAAAACATACTTTTGATTTTGAAAATCCAAAAATTTTGAAAACTGAAACAAATACAAAAAAAAAGGAATTCTTAGAAATGGTTTTTATTCAAAAAAACAAAAAGGCAATAAACACAAAGGCAGACACAAAGAATTTAAGTATGCATTATTGCAATCTCATTAATAATTAATAAAAAAAAAAAAAAATTACACAACAAGATAATCAGTATACAATAATATTTTGATATAAAATTTAAAAAAAAACACACATTTATTAAAATAAATTTTAATAAAATCTTTTACTACTGCCCCAAGATGACCACACACAAAAATAAAACAAATTTCTATATCATTATCTATATGCAAAGAACTCTACCTCACTGCTATTTTAAAATATATTTTACAGTTTTTTACAGTTCTTGATATTAAACACATATTTAATCTTTTTGGTAAAAGGGTAAGATGGTGCTAGTAGTTCTATAAACTATCAAAATAAATAATAATTAAAAAAACATAAATGGTTGAAAAAGACCGTTTATTGTGAATATAACTGTTTTAAATGTTAAGTGTTTGTTTGTCTTTAAGTATTAAATGTGCATTACACAACAACAAAAATGAGTGTTTTTTGTAAAGCCCCTTAGTTTTAAGGTAAAAATTAAATGTTAATATATTGTATAGGTAAAATTTCAATCAAAAAATTTTTGTATTGCAGATTGATTTGTTCTTATACAAAAAAAAATACATATTATATATGATGAAGGCCCTTCCAGGCCGAAACGAATTAAAAAATTGAACATAAATTGCTTGTAAGCAACTTTTTTTATATATTCCCCGGACCTTATCCCCAAGAAAATCCAGAAAATTTTTGGAAAACCTAAACAATATATCAAGGCAAGGTCAAAGAAAATTAACAAATAAATTTTTTTTTTAAAATATATATATATATATATATATATATATATATATATATATATATATATATATATATATATATATATTTCCATAAGATTAGAGAAGTAAATACCATGTGCGGTAATGTGTAGTTTAACCTGTCCCGCCTGGATGACATTACCCAGACGTTAATGGAGGTAGTCCGGAGGTAGTAGTTATTTGTATACTGCCCGTGGTGGCACTACCGCTTTGTTTAAAAGGTGCCGAGAAATGCATTATCTGCATGTTTCGGTGTTTAGACAGCGTTGACGGAACTAGGGAATAAAATAGGTTAAATATCTAAAAACCCGGCATTCACGGTAGAATATTATTATTTATTGCTTAATTTTATACATAGTAGCAAGCCTTTCGAGACTTATTTTGGATTTGCAATAAAATGACTCGACACATTCCTTTTTATCTTGTTTTAGGGTCTATTAAGTTCGCGATAAAAGAAACTGGGAAACAAAAGTAGCAAAAATATTTTAGATGTATTTTTCAAAGGAGTTCTTTTGTGTGCGAAAGTTGTTGTCCCACTTTCCCATGAAAGAAACAATGCAGTAAGACTTCTCTCCTGCGGAGAACTGAAGATGTCTGACATGTTATGATGGGAGCATGGAGAACCAGTGTCGTAGTACAAAGATATAATTTATTATTTTCTTATACATTCTCTTATTACTTAAGGTTCTTAGTTATCATTGGTTTTGTGAAATAAATTTCATATTTCTAAAGAAAAGAAATGTAATTTTTGTATCATTGTGACAGAGAAAAAAAAGTATAGTAACCAAACCATTTAGTTTCTGCAAATAAAATTAACTCTGTGTCTTTTTATTAGAGTCTACCTTTTATAAAAATGCAGGGTCTACGATTTTTTTAAATACGGAAGTGTAAATAAGGGTGAGCATGAAATATTAATATTGCAAATATCTTATAAATGTTTAACTTAGGCGAGATTTACAAAATGTTAATGTGGAGAAGATGGAAAGAAACCTTAAGAGTCCATTCGCGCCGCGAAAATTGGATCCAATTTGGGGTTCGGGGCATAATGTTTTTCTCAAAAACGGTATAAGTTATCGATAATTTTCAAAAACTATATGAAAGCCAACACTTAAATCTGGGCTTCTGCTGTAATAGTTTTTTAAATTTGGATTTAGTTTTTAATATTTCCTTGAGTGAAAGTCACCTTTAAAATCGGTTATGTTTAGATACTATTTTCTCTTAACTCGACTCATATTTCAAAAATCCGTTACAGCAGAGGTATAGATTATTTCCTTACCTTCAAAATGGTGTATAATTTATGTCATTTAAGTGAAAAATAGTTACCGAAAAACGTTATCTCCTGTAGGCTTGCAATCGGAAACAACAACGCATCGATACACCGAATTTGGAAGAACCTAAATAAAATATAATATTTTTAATGCGGCTATACGAAAATTGTGGTGTGGGAGTTTTTAGTCTCCGCTTACCGTCTCCGTGTCCTTTTGCCCGACCCCTGAGGTGTAGCGTAAATGCACTCTTAATTCTTTCATGTTACTTGGCGTAATTTAACATCCAAAATCTTATTTATTATTTCCTTGTAGTAATTAGATATTTTATAGCCTACCGTGAGATATAATAAATAAAAAGACTTGATTAATCAAAATATTTTTAATAGGTAATCAAAACGATTATTTTTTAGGTACCGTAAGATGGGGTGAATTCGGACGACCGGGGCGAATTCGGACACTCCGTTCTACGCTGAATGTGGTGGGGATATTCATGTAGAGAAACGTTTTAACTTGCTAGTGACGACTGAGAGCGTTCGGGAGATATTGTCAATCTGCCAGATATCAGGTCGGATGAATTGAAAGTTTATTTATCGACTGTGGAGATAAAATATTTAATAAAATTTGTGTTTACAGATATTCTGAAAAACTAACTTTTGTAGCTCGGTACCTATAAGGTAAGGCTATAATATTTTTGTTTGGTGGTTGTTATTTATTTGGAGTTGTTTTTGCATGAGCAAAAAAAAATATGTACCTGGTTTTTATATAAATTTTGATTGCGAATTTTACTTACAGGCGGGGCGAATTCGGACACGCAATGGTACGAAAATATAACCGCAAATTGGGAATTTCTTTTATGAATTACTCATCGGAAAGCCTTGAAAAGGCTCTAAATGATATCCGGACCAAAAAGAAGACACTATGTCAAGCTTCTGAGTATTATAAAATACCCAAGTCAACCCTCTCGGATAAATCTAGAAAGAAACACATGAAAAAACAAGGTGGCCAGACAGATCTCTCGGAAACTGAAGAACAATTATTAGTTGTTGGTATACAGAAATTTGCTGAGTGGGGATTTCCTTTGACAAGAAGAGATATCAGATTACTTGTCCAACGTTATCTAGAAAGAAAAGGACTAAAGGTGGCATCATTTAAGCAAAACCTTCCTGGATATGAGTGGTTCAGCAACTTTATGAAACGGCACAAATCTTTAACAGAACGACTTGCTCAAAACATAAAACGTGTCAGGTCTCGTGTTGACCGCACCATAGTATCCAATAGCTTTGACAATTTAAAAAATAGTCTTGCGGATGTACCACCTCTTAACATCGTAAATTACGATGAAACAAACATGTCAGATGACCGGGACGCATAAAGTTCTTTGCAAAAGGGGATCGAAGTATGTGGATCGAATAATAGACTCAGCAAAAGTAGCACTTCAGTAATGTTCGCAATATCGGCAGCTGGAACTCTCCTACCCCCATATTGTGTACAAATCTACCCACATATACGACACGTGGATGGAAGGTGGCGTACATGGCGCTCCTTACAATAGAACCAAAAGTGGTTGGTTTGATGGACCAACTTTTGAGAATTGGTTTGATAAAATAGCCATTCCATATTTCAAGAACCTAGAAGGAAAGAAAGTTTTAATCGGCGACAACCTTGCTAGCCATGTATCACTACACGTTTTAACAACTTGTGAAAAATATAACATTGAATTTGTATTGTTGCCGCCAAACTCGACGCATCTCTTACAACCACTAGATGTGGCATTTTTTGCGCCACTCAAAAAAGCGTGGCGAAAAGTGCTCACCGAATGGAAAGAAAAGCACAAGGTTGCCTTCCCAAGTCAGAATTCCCAAAAGTCTTTAAAAATATGATGAATGAGATAGGGATGGCCCAAGAAACTAATATAAAGTCAGAGTTTTAAAGCGACGGGAATCTACCCATTAAATCCCCAAGTAATTTTTAAGAAAATTCCAGAATCCTCAGACCATAACTCGGACGATTCTTTAGTGTGGACGAAGTCCTTTGAGGAATTATTAAAAGAAAGGAGATTTGTAGAGACGCCGAATAAATCTAGAGGAAAAAAACATACAGTTGCTCCTGGAAAGTCTATCAAAGCCAGTCACATTGAGAGATCACCCTCATCCTCTCCACTTCCATCTAGCCAAAATGCGGCCCTTCCCACGAAATTTTCATCAGTGAAAGAGATCCTGAAAACCCCGAAATTGATGCTGAGAAGAGTGAGAAATGCATACAGTAGACAAGAACTCGTTTATTATTGTAAAATTAACAAATCCCAGACAGACCGTATCTAAATTTTATGTGGGACATGTAGAAGAAGTCCTCGATAAAGAAATATTTGTTGTAAGTTTCTTGAAAACAAAGTTCTCAAAAAATTGGCGACTTTTTTATATATCCACATATAAAGATGAAAGTGTTGTAGAGCGTAAACAAATCGTAGAGGTTCTCAGTAAAATAAAAAAATTGAGAAGAGAGAGATTTCAATTTAACCCATAAGTAAGGTTGTTTTACAATGACTTTCATCTGAAACTCAATCTAAATGATTGTTTTTATAGTGTAAGCATTGTTATCATAATTATGTGATATGAAACTGCTGTAAAATAAAATGCTTTTAAAGAAAAATATTTTAAGTTTATTTTTAGTAATTTTTATTTTTAAATTAAACGTTTCTAAACACTCGTAGTTTTTCTAATAAAAGGTTATCTACCCCCAATCCTTGAAAATGCATCCCAGTTTTATACATTTATTTTGATAACTATCGTCCGAATTCACTCTCTACTACGGTCTCAACTCGGATTATATAAAAATATATGAAAATTTGAATTCACCCCACCTAGCGGGGCGAATTCGGACGGGATATATAGAAAAAAATAAAATGGTAGCGCCCACATTCTGAAACATTTTTTACCGTTATCAATAGTCAACATATAATGATTATATTTTTATTTTTTTGTTTTAAAGTAATACAAGATACAACCTTTATTTACAAAAAACCTCAAAAATCGTCCGAATTCGCCCCATCTTACGGTACTTTATTCTATAATTTTAAGCTCCCAGTAACTGTCGGATACACATTTTTTTTTGCTGCTCTTACAACTAGATTATTATCTATATAGATTACTCTTAGCTTCTTTGTTTTATTATTCGTTTATTATAGACAGGATCACATTCTACAAAATATGATAATAAAATTATTATATTTGAATGACCAAATCCTTTCATTAAAATAAAGAAGACAAACTTCATTAAATAAAATATCCTCATTAAGTAATAAAAACGACAAGTTACTTTATATTTCCTACGCTACTTTAACCAATTTATTATACGCACCGTGTAATCGCCTGGTAGACATTTTTCCTGTTCCTTAATGGTCTTTTCGGTCGTTTCGCCCAACTTTCTTAACTTGTATTAATATAAATCCGGCAAGTTTTGGACATCTGCCTTGGCCAATAAAAAGCAAGAAACACACGAAAATGACGACCGTCTAATGTCTTAAAGCCTACCAGTAAAAAAATTGCGAGCCTTTATTAACTTTTATTCTTGACAAAGAAGTGAAGTCGTGAATGCGATAATTTAATTTCAAAATATGAGTATATCTACTTGTTGGATTATACTAGCATCAAAGTAAAAATAAAAACAAGAAAAGATAATTTCCCCTTCAAATTTCCCCGTTTTAACGCAATCCCCCAAAGGCCCTTGAAGCCAAATTTCTAGCCTCGACCATAGGCGTACGCAAATTTGATACTTGAAAATTTGAATAATTATAAAATAGTTGGGAAAATTATTTTCATGAAGTGAAAAATTTATGTTTTTATTACCTGTGTTTTTGCCGATTTCATCTTTTACTTTTAATTTAGCAAAAAAAAAGGAAATACATAATGTAAAAAGTGTGCCTAATAATTATTCGGAATTTTAAAAGTGAAAACAAATATTAAAGCTTGTTATTAGTTTCTAAAAAATCAACGTTCCCCCAATCGGTTTAGTTTATATTAATGATAAAAATATGTTTCGTTTATTAAGGCTCTATCAAACCATAAATAAAAGTAAAATTAATATAATACTATTACAGAGTTTAAATGTTCTGTTTAATTAAATATTTTTTCCCGACGTTTAATAACATGTTCATTATTCACTTTTTTTGAATAGATGATAAAACCTATTATTTTACCGGTGAGTAATAGTTCATTACTCGCGGGTCATTACTCATGGGTTTAATTAAAAAGTGATGCATCCCCTAGTGACATATGTGACAGATATTAAGGTTGAAAGACTGTCATTAAGTTGTTTGCGTGATATTACTTCAATCTTAAATTTTTTTTTCTAACAGGTACACCAAAATATATTTATTTCATCACATTTTTAAACAACCCCTACCCCACATATTTTTTTTTTAAATAATTTAAATTTATTTATTTATATATATATATTATATTTTAAATATATAAATTTAATTAAAAATTAATTTTACAGTTTGGGGACTTTTTTATCATATTTTATTTTTGTTTGATTTTGAATTTTTTTTCTTTACCTTTATTATTTTTGTTTTTTGTTTGATTATACGTGCAATAAATAGGGTACTAGGTTTAGTAATAAAATTATAAAAAAATCCACAGGATGCTGAAAATAACATGGTGGGTAATAAAATAACATTGGATACCTTTTGAGCATGTGCTGTTACGCTCAGACACACATAAAAGATCAATTTTTTTTTTTAATTTTATATTTCATAGCAAAAAAAAAGTATTGCTATGAATGCCATAATTGTTAGAAAATAACACGAGTACTGGAATATGTGTGTCTAGTGTGTTTATAATATCTAGTGATGAGCGAGACCGGTCTTGGTCTTGCGGTCTTGGTCTTGGTCTTGCAGCAAGACCAAGACCAATACAAGACTGCCTTTTGCTTGAGACCCAAAACCAAGACCGGGTAGCAAGACCAAGACCAAGACCGGGGGGTGCAAGACTACGCATGACCAAGACCAAAACCCGCAAGACTTTGCACTTATGCGACTTTTTTTTAAATTATATTATTTAATTTTTAAATTCAATATACAGGTGTATTTCATACAGACATGACAAAAAATGTGTCGAGAACTGCCAAAAAAGGCGATTATTTAATAAGTAAGAGATTCTTTAATAAAATAATAATTAAAGCGATCACTGGTTCTTTTATATCTATAGTTCTCGAAGAACAATAACGAGTAAATTTAATAACATGTTTCAAAAATAATGAGATGGTGACTCAATGGTCCGACAAAGCTCGGAATCTCCGAAACCGTTCACGACATAGAAAAACTAGGGGTACAAAAGTTATAGAAGCGTAAAATTACTTTCATATTCCTAATGTTTTTTTTTAATTAGCTGTCTAGTGATGCTACTTACAGGTTGGATCAAAAATTTCCAAATACCAGAAATACATTATTTTTGTTCCACACTGTAAAAAGTGGCATCATTAAATGGCTTTTTAAAACTAAGATATAAATGTGATAGTAATCGATTAATAAAAAAAAATATTTGTTATGTCATAAAGAAATTCTTTTTATATAAATGGATTTTAAATATCATTCCGGTTTGAACGGAAGAGCCACAACTATGCAAAAAGAAAATGATGTTATTTTTGTCAAACCGAAAATGATATTTAAAAACCATCTACGCTAACCTTGTTCCTATTTGACTACAACAATTTCAGCATAATATACAGGATGGCGATTTTTTTAATGGATTTTTCGTAATAATTTTTTATTTTAGTTTAAAACCTAAAAATAAGGGAGTTTTCTTGAGTGGCAGTGGATTGTTCGGAAAATTCTGGAATAGAAAATAATTTCATTTTATGCCCTTTTTGTCTATGAATTTTGTATGTTGAGTTTTACTATCTGAACGATTTCGGAGATATCGAGCTTTGTCCCCACTATTGAGCCACCTTGTATATGCGGAATGTTTGTATTTTTACAAACTTTGTATGGCAAATGTTTAACTAATTTGAAGATAAAAAGTTTTTATGAACTATAAAGTTTTTTAAATAACCTTTTTTTAAATTCAGAAACCAATATTTACATATCAGAATCATTTTCCCGGAAATTTCACATCTGCTTGAAATTAAAAGTTTTTTTCTTATACAGTACACAGTTTGTATTAGCTTTAATTTCATATACTTCTTTAAATATATATATATATATATATATATATATATATATATATATATATATATATATATATATATATATATATATATATCTTATCACTAAAATGTTTCTATATGCCACTAAATATATATATAAAAGCAGGTTGTGTCTCAATTCAACTAAAAATGGAGCGCTATAAATAAATAAACCCCTACATTTAAAATATGCTTTTTAATGAAATGAATGTATGTTTAGAGCTAACATTGGTATATTTTAAAATTTTAAAACAAAAAATATACTCTTCATCTTTATTTATACCTAAATAATAGAAAATATATTTTATTTAAGATTGCTTTAGTTTAAATTATTACCACAAAAAAAAGCAAGACCAACCAGACTCTTGCAGCAAGACCAAGACCGGGTGCTGCAAGACCAAGACCAAGACTTTCTTTTGGCTTGCAAGACCAAGACCAAGACCACGCTTGCAAGACCAAGACCAAGACTAGCCCGGTCTTGGTCTTGGTCTTGCTTTGCTCATCACTAATAATATCTTTTGTAGTGGTGTTTGTGGATGTTAGGTTTAGATGGCGTATTTTTAATATCCAATTTGTGTTTAGACATCTTGAAAATTTTTTTATAACTTTGTGAAGTTGATTTAATATTGAGCTTAAAAATAAATGTTGTAAATTTGACCAGATTGCTGAAATTATGTGTACTATACTTATATTGTAAAGCGTATAAGGATTTCTTTGGGTGTTTGCAATTGGCAGTACCAAGGTATTTATATATTTATTATATGTACACTTTGCTAGGGCTATATTCGTCCGAGGTTGAACTCTTTTTACTGTTGGAAATTGACAACGGTAGCCGAGGGATACATTGAAGAATCAACAGGCTACAAAAAGGGGTTAAGTAAAAAAAATTAAACTGCAACAAGCCAAAAACTCTCAAGAAGCCAGATAAAAATCAGCTAAAACACAAGATTTCGTCTTAACATCAAGCAGCGAACCATCATCGACATTCCTAAGAAATCATTTGAAATCGGCCATAAATCTTCAACATGCAACTAATTGTACTTTTAATAATTGCAGGCTATTTCATGCAATATACGAAGCCATTGCAAGTTTTAGTTTATTCTCTTTTTTGTTTGTTACTTCGTAATTTTCAATATTTTAACTAAAACACAAAAAAAAACATTTTTTTAATTACCCTGTATAATAATAAATGATTATGACAAGTCAAGCAACACTATGTAATCTTGGTGATTTTAACATATGTCAGATTTTTTCTTCGTTTCCATATGAACAAGCAATTGCACAAATGAATTTCAATACAAACAAGCATTTTTAATGAAAAGGCGTCATATTTTTTTAATTAAATAAAAATCCGACAAAATAATTATTTAAAATGAGTAGTTCCGATGAGGAGCTACCAGATTCTATCCTGGATGCAGCAAATACCGTAAGTTTAAATTTATTACCAGCAAAATCTCGTGAAAAATATGAGAATCAATAGAGAACAAAAAGTATTAAGGAAGAAGTGTTCTTGGCCTATTTTGCGGATTTGCAAAAAACATATAAACCTAATACTTTATGGAGTAAGTACTATATGTTAAAATCTGTCCTCAAAGTGAAAAGGAACCTTGATTTAAGTTCATATTTCAAGCTAATATCACTACTTAAACACCAAAACGTGGGATACCGGCCAAAAAAATCAAAAACTTTCAGCAAAGAAGAAGTTTCAATATTCATGAAAGAAGCACCTGATAATATTTACCTTCTAATAAAAGTTGCTACAATTTTTGGATTAGCCGGTGCTTGTAGGAGAGATGAACTTACAAAAATAATGATTGATGACATACAGGATAATGAAAATTTGATAGTGGTGAAAATTCCTGACAGTAAAAATAACACTTCCAGAATCTTTGTAGTGTCCGATGAAACAAATAACGAACTTTATCTGCAATTGTACCGTAAATATGCAAATTTGCGAAAACCACATACCCCACACAGACGTTTTTTTGTCCAGTATAAACAAGGAGCATGCAGTACGCAATGTGTGGAAATAAATTAATAGGTAAAATCCCTTTTTGAAATTGCTGCATACCTAAAGAAAAAAACCAGAAGAGTATACGGGGCACAGTTTTCGTCGATCATCTGCGATATGTTAGCGGATTCGGAGAAGGAATTACCAATGTCAAGCGATTTGGGGGGGTGGAAATCAACGGCTGTAGCTGAGAGATACATTGATGAATCCACAAATCAGAAAAAGGATATGTCGAATAAAATATTGACCATGAAAAACTCCCCCCTGAGTTAAGTCAACCTTCATCAAGCCGTACAAAAGCGCTTCCATAAGCCCCCCCAAATGAAATGACAGGTTCTGCAATTAATTTACAATATCCCAATAACTGTTCTTTTGTTGTAAATGTTTCAACAAACCCCCCCCTTTATAAATATGTTGTAGTAGTTTTTTCAGATTAAAAAAAAATTTTAAAAAAATAATCATTGCTTTAATATTGGTATTATCTGACGCTGGTAAAAATTTTGTTCCAAAGTTTGGGAAAAGTAATTTTTTCGCCGGGGACCCGAACTCCCCTTCGCGTCGTTCAGGCAACGGCAGTCGCGTGCGGAAATGTATCACTTTGCGCACTTGTTAGGAAAAAAAACTATTTTTGTATAATCAGTTAAAATAAAAATTTAATTTTTACTTTGGATTTTTAATTTTTTTCTGAAATATTCGTATATTTCTAATTTCATATTCTTTAATAAAAGCTTAGAAAAAGTATTTTTCCCAAATATTTTGGGGAAAGTGTTTTCCCACTTAAAGCTTATCCGAACTCAGCTTCGCGTCGTTCGTCTAACTGCTTTGGCGTGCGGAAAAGTATCACTTTGCGCACTTATTAGGAAAATAACTATAAAAAGATAAATTTAAAACACTAAACCTTTTCAAGTTGTTATTTAAGTGATGACAATTAATATAAGCAATTAAATAATACTAGCTAATTTATAACTGAAAATAGTTGAAACTAGATGAAACATTTGAAATATTTTTACAACAAACTTAACAGGGATGGCCCCCTTGAAGTAATATGCATACAAAAACTAAAAACAATCCCAGAGTTTTTTCAAAGTCAACATTTTAATATTTATTTTCCCAAACTGATGTAAAAAAGTTAGCATTAATGTTTTTTTTTTAAAGTACTTTTAAGAGAATAAAAAAGTCCGTAAATAACGTGTTAAATCCCAAAATATACGAAGCTGACGGTTGACAAAAATACCCGAATGGGCCTAAATTTCAGCTGCCACTAATAAATGATTTATAGTTCTTGCAAACACATTCGTATTTTAAGCATCTGACTTCGCTCTTTTAGGAGATTATTATTGACATCAATTTCTGCCTTATATACCGGTTGACACAGCGGACATGTAAGAACCCATAACTTTTTTATTTATTAGAATTAATCTTTTAAATGCACCCGTCATAGGGACGCGCTTTTAATGACTAAATAATACTAAATTTTACACTTCCGGTTTAACCGGAAGTAATTCCAAATTTAAAATTTTAAATAGCACCCTGTATTTATCTTTAGCCTACCTGATCCGGTTTAAAATTCTCTTTTCAACGATATGTCAGACTTGTCATTTGATTTAAAAATGGCTGCCAAAATCTATTTTTTTGCCAAAATTACAAATTATCAGGATGAGAAGTAAAGAATAAGGTGTAAAAATTTTTTGTGATTTTGTTACTTGTTATCTAATTAATAAGAGTTAGGAATAGAGGTTAATTTTTAAAATTTTAGAAATTATCGCTTAATATCTCAAACTCCAAAATAGGAAACTCCAATATTTATTTAATGTAACTTTACATCTGATATTACCTATTTTATATAATTTATCATAACTAATATAAAGAACTGACTTTTTTTATTAAAAACGCAATTTTATAAATATCTACATTTCCTCTCTATGATAATTGTTTAGATCACCTTTGTGTTACAGGTTTAATTATTAATCAAATGTCTTTGATTTGTACCAAAAAATGATCTTTTAATTTTACGAATCTCTTGATATGTTTAACATTTTTGTTATCTCTATGCTGGGATATTATACTGCCTACTTGGCGCGTTATTGTTACATGTACCGGGTGTCCAAATAAGAAAGGACGTCGGCTGTATCTCAGAAAATATTTATTGTACAGCGTTAGAGAAAAAATATTTTTAGTAAAAGTGGTCAAGAGAAATAGCTGGAAATATTTTCAAGTTTCTAAAATGGGCTAGGAGCGTACCTGCAATCTTGAATCTAAAAATAGTTTCGTGAATTTTCTATATTATCCTAACAAAAACATATTTTTTCTTTATAGTCGAGAATAATCGAATCTTTTTTGACAATTTTTGTATCTCTAAAAATAAGTAGTGGGGGTATTTAAAGGTTTCCGTAAGACAACCATGTATCTTCAAAATGGTGAGCCCATTTTAACAAGCTTGGTTAGTTGACAAGAGCTTTTCTTGGCTATAAATGTTATAATATTTGAAGTTTTGTTAGTTTCACATGTCGCCGCTAGAGGGCTTTTTCGACATCCGAAGAAATGGTTAATTTTTTCAAACAAATTAAATAAAATGGTTTTTTTTTTCTTTATGAAAAGGTAGCTAAATAATGCCTTAACAAGCTCGAAAATGCATCTTGATATCTTGTTCCTTACTTAATATTTAAACCAAAGAACATTATAAAATAATATCTCAAAATTGTAAAGCTACAAGAATTTTTATAAAACATAAACGGTGGATTTTTACAAAACCTCTAATTTAGGTTAAATAATATTTTCATCTAAATGCAGTACTTTACGAGTTGTAATCAAAAAAGCGAATTCTAGATTCTAAAAAATTAATTATTATATTTATTATATATAAATTAAAAATTAAATTCTTAAAAAATCCTGAAAATTCGATTTTTTGATTATAACTCGTAAAGTATTGCATTTAGATAAAAATATTATATAACCTAAATTAAGGGTTTTGTAAAAATACATAATTTATGTTATAAAATATTTCTTGTAGCCTTTATAGCTTTTGAGATATTGACGTATTAAATTTTCTTTAACCTAAATTTTAGGTAAGGAACATGATATCGAGATACGGTTTTTGCTAGCTTGTTTAGGCTTTATTTAGCTACTTTTTCATAAATGAAAAATTTGACCAATGTATTTAATTTTTTTGAGAAAATTAACCATTTCTGTCGGAATAACGAAAAAAACTTCAAATATTATAACATATATAGCCCAAAAAAAAAGCTCTTGTTAACTAGCCTAAGCTTGTTAAAATCGGCTTCGGCCGTTTCGAAGATACAAGGTGTGTTTTACGGAAAACTTTGAATAGCCCCCATCACTTTATTTTTAGATATATAGCAAAAATTGTCAATCAAAAAAGGTTTAGATTATCCTTAACTTTAAAAATCAGGTATTTTTTTGTTACATTAATATAGCAAAATTCACAGAAACATCACTTTTTTGGATTCAATATTGCAGTTACGCCCCTTAGCGGCCATTTCAGAAACTTGAAAATGATTTTCAGCTATTTCTCTTGACCACTTTTACTAAAAATATTTTTCCCCAACGCTGTGCGATAAACATTTTCTTAGATACAGCCGGCGTCCTTTCTTATTTGGACACCCAGTACTTATACTTATTATAAGGGTTTGCGAATCAATGTAGATATGTATAATTTTGCGACTTTGGAAAATAGGTCAATTGTGCATACCAATTTTGATAATTTATATGAAACAGTAAATGTTTAATCTAAAGTTAAATTAGATAAAAATTCAAGTTTCCTATTTTGGATTTTGAGATATTAAACGTTAAAAAAATACATTTCTAAAATTTTAAAAATTAACCTCCTATTCCTAACTCTTAATAATTAGATAAAAAGTAACATAATCACAAATATTTTAACGCCTTATTCTTCACATCTTAACGCCTTTTACATGCTAATTATTTATAATTGTCACGCCATGGCCTACTAAAATTTTGGGAAAAAATAGATTTTGGCAGCCATTTTCAAATAGAATGACAAGTGTGACACATGGTTAAAAAGAGAATTTTAAGGCGGATTAGGTAGGGTAATAGTATATTACATACCGAATAAAGAAGCCCATTCCCGGGAAAATTACGGTACGAGCGGGCGAGTACCGTAATTCGAAAGAGGTGTAATGGGCTTACCACTCGAGTTGTGTACTATACTTTTTCTACGACTTTGTTTAGTTTTTTTTATAAATAAAAGCAGAAGATTATGTAGACTTTAAGTAACAATACAAATAATAATACAAACATTTGCGTTGTCAAGGCGATGCTATTTGTTTCATAGCCAGCTTTACGTAAAATCTATTGAAAGTTTTCAAGATTTTGGGGCTCGCGGCTAATGCGATTGTGGAACTGTTACGTTTTTTTTTTTTTTTAAATATATATATATATATATATATATATATATATATATATATATATATATATATATATATATATATATTACGTAACGCCCTTACGCACAGTTTGGTTTTACAGTATAGTGTTTGTAATTAGAGATTACTAATATAGGAGTAGAAAAAAATATATACAGAGTGCTATTTAAAAATTTAAATTTGGGGTTACTTCGGGTTAAACCGGAAATTTAAAAATTGGTATTATTTAGTCATCAAAATCATGTCCTTCTGACAGGTACATTATCCTAATTTCAAAATGTAATTTCAATAAATAAAAAAGTTATGGGCTGTTACTATCCGCTGTGTCACCCGGTATATTTTAAGAAGAAAACTGCATATAAACATATGTCCTAAATGTCTTAACTTTTGAGATACAGGGTGGTAAAATTTTCACAAATAAATCATTTATTATTAATATGTGTAATACCACTTTAGATATTTTAATGAAATTTGGCATAAATGTACTATGTATCAAGAAGCATTTTTTAGTGCACCACTTTTTTTATTTATATTTTGGCGTTCGTATAGAATTTCACCTGCCTATTTTAGCAGGTCAAATTCTAAAATGCTTCTTGATATATATAGTACATGTATGCCAAATCGATTAAAATATCTAAAGTGGTGTCCCGGTCCGCGATTTTTTTCAAAAAAATAAGTAATTATTTAAAAAACGTGGTGATGCCACTACACCGATGTTCAATATACAATATTTGCATGTTTCAGTACTTGAAAATCGTTAGCGGATCTGAGGACAAAAGGGGTTAACCATTCAAAAACACTTACGGTACCAACTACTTAGGCTTTAACTAAGCTATGTTATAAGATAAGCTTAAGCTTGGCAAAATTATAATATTTAGTAATGCAAGCTGAAAACAATAGGACAGTAAGCGCCTAAATCATTAAATTTTAACATTTGCATGCTCTTGTGATGCAGGAGAGAGTTTGCATTTACTTGAAGCTTACGCAAGAGCATTCAGAATGTTTTAATTTAATGATTTAGGCGCTAACTGACCTATTGTTTTCAGCTTGCATTACTAAATGTTATAATTTTGACAAGACACATGTCCGGTTAAGTCTCATAGTGTGCGTAAGAAAAAAAAAGAATAAAAGTACAACTGTTCTCTCTTGGTTTTCGTGCTGATTAGTCAGCGGAGAATAGTGTAGGCCCAGGTACTAACGTACCGTGGGTGTCTAAAGTGTGGTAAGAGGGAGTTTATTCACAAGAGACTTAAATTTTAGAGGAATAGGGAAACCTTCTGCAGGTAGCAGGTTGCAGGTAGTCTTGACACTCTAGGGATGAAGGAACGAAGAAAGCGGGAAGTTCGGGGCATCTCTAGCTGAACTGAAAAAAAGATGCATAAAAGTTGCATTAGGTGTTGCTCTGTTGGGAACTGCCAGAAAAGGAATTATACTGGTCAACTCCTCTGAGCAGAAGCCGTGAAAATACCTATAAAAGAAAGACAGAATCCCTACAGCCCGTCGGTGGGTAACGGAAAGAAGCTTTTCTTTAAGTGCAGGATCAGAAATGGGCTTTTACAAGGTATCTTGAAGATCTTTGTAAGATTATAAAATATCCAACTCCTGATCAGATACTGGAAGCCATAGAATAATAACTTTTCTTTTTAGGAATGTATGACGGTGTTTTTGTATTACTTCATAAATATATAAACTTGTCTATTAATCCTCAATTTATTTTATTTTAAAAACTAATTATGTTACTTTTAAAAACTAGTTATTTTTTTATTTATGGAGCATACAGCGTCTTGATATTTCAGAATAATAGCAAGATTTTCCACTTCGGCAATAAATTGAATGTAAAAAAATGTGAATAAAAGTTTATTGCTACAAAACTAAACTTTATTTGTTTCAGAACTACAACACTACAAAACATTTACAATGGCTACAATTAGATAAAATACAACTGAAATATTTACATTTTGAAGTAGATATGAAAGAAAAGAACACAGTACTAATGGTATTATTTAATAATATTTTGTGGTATACTTAGTATATCACTTCTTGGAAATTTATGAAAACTTATTTTTAAATATTTGCAGTTTAAAGCATTGTTCGCACATCCCTTAACTTCTTCATATTGTACAAAACCCTAAAGACTATTTAAAACTACACGACTAAACATTACTAAAAACTATGTAAAAAAAAAACAGAGTCAAAACCAAAACCAATAATCTATCAACTTTGCACACAAATATTTGCAACTGCAAAATTAACACCATATAAAAACTTCGACTTGTGGCACGACTCTGTCTACAGCTGATAATGCTAGTAACTTTTAGTGTTACCCGACAGGGCCGCCAACACAAGCGGGACTTCTCACACCCTCACGTCTTGGACTTTTGCTGTCCCCGCTTTCGCCGATGTCATAACCCCCTTAGATTAATAAACTCTGGTTGCACTCTTATTCTTATTTTTGCAAGGCGGCCTCTTGTAGTATATGCTCGAAGGTTGCGATACATAAACTAAATATCTTTCTAATGACTAAGGCTGAAAATAGAAAAAACTGTAACTTCAATGACTATACCTATTACTGTTCTTTGTATGGTAGCAGGTGTTTTTAATTTAAAAATATTTAAAATTGAAAAACGGGTGACTAATATTCAAAATAAAAATTTTAATTTTCAGTAAAATATTAACTGTAGCATAAAAGAAGCAATTTTCATATCGCTGGCATAAAAATCTGATGTTATTGGGTCGTCTTCTGCGATAGGCCCGATTTCAGCTCTAACAAGCGGAGGAACATAACGTAGCTAAATAAAATTTTATGAAACTGGTAGTTTTATTGGTGTGTTTTTTATTGGGTGTATTAGTCTCAGATTCTAAGAATATGGCGTTAACAAACGTTTAATTATATTCGCTTGTAAACAGATTAAGTAGAAATATAAAAATAAATTGATTTGGCAAAATATAGTAATTTTCGGTTAAGTTTAAATTATTTAAAATTGTGTTAAAAAATTATTTTAACAATCTCAAACAAGAAAAAAGTTTCAATAACATTTAAACTTTGGACTCCATTGTCTTTATTTGTTATTTGTTACATAACGTTTCGGTTATTGATGTATCTCCAACCGTTTTCAAGTGAACTAAAAACTATTCTTAAAAGCTACGACTTATAAACCGTCCCTTGTTCACCGAAGCTTGATCGACTTTTCACGGTTCAGCAACGGCTGCCAGATATTTGGAATATCGATGCTAGGCTTGCTAAATACATTTTGGTTGTTTACAATTATTACAGCTTCTTGGTGACGGGTGGATGAAGTGATGGACTTGTTGAAACTTTACCTCCCTAGTTCTTACTTTCAGGTGAAAGATGAATACTACGTGCAGGATTATGGACTTTCATGGGTTTATCGCTCTCCCCAGTGGTAGCAAATATTTACATGGAATGGTTTGAGAAACACGCAACTAGAACTCCACCAATCAAACCAAAAGTTTGGCTAAGATATGTTGACGATGCTTTCATTGTATGGACAGGTAATGACAAAGAACTTGATGGTTTCCTAAAACATCTAAATCGCCTTTGACCTTGTATTAGTCAAATGAAATAATGGACATATACAAACCTCAGTATAGAGAAAACCTACCCACACTGGACAATGTTTACACCAGAATTCTAATCACTCTAACGAAACGAAAGAGGGGGTCATCCGTATTCTATACAATTGTGCAGTGACCTTATGTAACAGTAAGGAATCCCTGCAAGAGGAAATAAGTAATATAACTGGATCTTAAAGAACGGATCAGTGAGAGACCGGTTAAGGAAACGATAGAAAATTTTCAAAAAAAAGACAAAAAAATCAAACTTAAACGGGACTCCACATGACCAAATATTTATGGCAGTTCTATATATTAAAGGAACTTTGGAAAAGATCCGCAGAATCGCGATTAGGTATAATATTAAAACGGCATTTAAATCACAAACTACTCTAAGAAGCATTCTTACTTAAACGAGACCAAACAACAGTGTTTCAAATAATGACTGTATCTACCAAATTCCCTGCGAATGTGGTGAGGTTAACATCGGGGAAACAAAAAGACCACTTGAAGTGCGAGTCAAAGAACACAAAAAACATACGGAACGAGGTGAATCGTAGAAATCAGGCATTGCTGAACACGCTTGGTTAAAACAACACCGCATACAATGGTCGGAAGCAAAAACTATTCATAAAGAAACCCACTGGAAGAAAAAAAAAATTAAAGAAGCTCTAATAATTGTAAACAACCAAAATGTATTTAGCAAGCCTAGCATCGATATTTCAAATATCTGGCAGCCGTTGCCAGACCGTGAAAAGTCGGTCAAGCTTCGGTAAACAAGGGATAGTATATAAGTCGTAGCTTGTAAGAATAGTTTTTAGTTATCACTTAAAAACGGTTGGAGATACGTCACTAACCGAAACGTTGTGTAACAAATAACAAATAAAGACAATGAAAATCCAAGATTTTAGTGTTATTGAAACCATAACATTGTCTAACACTCTCAAAGAAATAAAAAGTTGTTGTTTATTTATTTATTTTTTTAAATTAAGAATATGTAAGTTTAATTTTTTATTTTATTCTCAAATAATTATACTCTCTCATACTGCAATAATTCCTTTATAGCTCATATTTTAAATATAATAAGCTCTATAAACTTAGAAAACAGGAGAGTTATCTTTATGTTGGTGAAAGGCTACTTTGGTCTGGAGGGCAATAACCTAGTCGATCAGGCGGCAAAAAATGTTATTTTGAATGAATACTTATACCCAAGCCTCATACATATTTTCCACCGTAAGGGAATCGATCTTTGCGGAATGGAAAAACACCTACAAGTTGTACGCAGCCAATAATCCTAACAATTACACATCTATTAATCTTCCAAAAAAACCCGCCCATGTTTAGGCTTAACTTACCTCGTAATATTTTCATATCGTACTTTAGATTTTTACTAAACCATGGTAGTTTTGAAAAACACCTTCATAAACATAAATTAGAGGATTAACGTTACTGTAAATATGAAGCTAAGTCTGTAGACACAGACTATTTGTTCGCAAGCTGAATACTCACGCTACAGAATTTCTTTTCAAAGAACTTTGCAAATATAACCTTTTTCCATTAAATGGTTTATCGTTTATGACCCTTGTCACAAATAAATCCCACATTGAAAAAATATTTTTAAATTTTCTGAAACTTACTGTTATATTTTGGTGTCTGTAAGAGTATCAATAAATAAATAAAGATAAAAAATATAGATTTAAACCAAACTCCTGTGTATACATATTCAATTCTTTCCGTGGTCTTCACTGTGTCGGTTTTTTGTTAAGTCGCCCTGATAGATCCCAGTGGCGTGAAATGAGTGTCCTTGTCTTTTAAGGTTTATCTCTGCCTTTAAACCCTATCATAAGTTTTTTTTTTTTTTTGGGCAGTCCACGAAGGCTGATACCTAATACTAACGGACCGTGGATATCTTAAGTGTGGTGAAAGGGGGTTTGCTCACACGGGACTTAAACATTTGGAGATTGGGAGAAGAAGGGAAAAATTTGTGGGGGGAGCAGGTTTATAACCTTTACAATCTAGGGATGAAGGAACGAAGAAAGGGACGTTCGGGGCCTCTGTAACTTAACTGTAAAATGATGCAAAAAAATTGCACAGTGTTGAGCCGCGAGAAGGTATTATACTGCCCAACTCCTCTGCAAACCCTGAAAATAATTATAGAAGAGCGACAGATCCCCTACACAGCTGACGGTGGTTATTTGAGGTTATTCTCAAAAGTAACGCCGACAAGATTTAACGACTCTTTGTTCTGCAGAACTTTGGGCCCCTCATATGTAACGGATGAGCGAACATGACTGTGTTTTCGAGGCATTAAACTGAAAATATTTTGGCGCCCAATCCAAGATAAGTTTAAGGTCTTGTTAAAGAGATATCTGCATTGATCTGCGCTTGTTTTCCAAATCAGAAATAAAGGGTGGCTTAAGACATTGAATACTAGAGGAGGGTACTTTTTTGTTAGCAAAATATGAATGGGATTGATTGTGAAAGAGAGAAGATCGTTAATGTGTAGAAGAAAAGCGTGGGGGCCAGCACTGACCCGGGGGACCCCAACATTAATTTGGTAGAAGCTGGGAAAAAAGACCATCTACAGTAACTGATATTCGTCATTTGAAAGGAAACTGGAGAGCCACGAGCAAAGCTTAGGTAAAAAACCCAAGAAGCAAGTTTGTTAAGAAGCCCATTATGCCAGACCTGATCGAAAGCTTTGGATATGTCAAGAGCAACGATCTGGGATTCACCAAGAAACTCAAGGGACACAGAAAGAAGAGATATAGTTCTATAGTTAGAAAGGAGAGTTTTGCATCCTTTTTTGGGGACAGGTTGCGCACGTATAGCTTAACAACTCTCCGGAAAAATGCCCGTGTCGTAAAAGTTTTAAAAGAGGCTAAAGGGGTGGCTGCAAGCTGGGGGCACTTTTTTTTTAAGACGATTGCGGTATGCCATACATATTGTATAAAGAATTAAAAATATCTATTTTTTCTTTTTTATTCTTTTTTTATATATTTTTTTTATGTGTCACCCATGAGACTTTTTAAAACCCTTTTTAAAATTTATATCTTCAAAAATATTAATTTATCGTAAAAAGCCATGGAACCTTTCTTATTTGTATTTCAATAAAGAATTTTAAAAAAAAAGTTTGGTTGAAACCTAAAATTTTCTTGCAATTGTTAAAAAAATTGCAGTTTAAACAATATGGCACCAGGTGGCCCCATGGCAACATGTACTTATATTATCAGTAGGGTAATTTAAAGAGGATTGTATGAAAAATTAAAGTAAAATAGTTATTGGTATTTATGCGCCGATTCCTTCTAGATTAATTTATTTCTGAAAAACGCTGTTAACCTGTTGATTTGAGAGTTTGATGCATAATTATAAATATTTTTAAAAGGGATTATATTAAGATCTCTAAGCTTCTATAGCCTTTTTTTAGGGTGAGTATAGTATATTTTTTTGCAGCCATTTAGAGTTTTATTTATCAGAAAGAAAAAAAACAAGGTTAAAAAAAAAAAATAGTAAAGGTTCTTCGGCATTTATCCTTAGGTGTCAGCAAAAACAAAAGATAACGCACAAATGGGACAAATGTAGTCAAACACGTTTTTCAATGAGTCATGTGAATTTTTTGAGCATTTTTCTTGATATCAAAATACTTAAATCGTGGCCTAATATACAGAGTGTTGCATTAAAGTACAATTTGCTTGTTTAGGTAGTTTAATTTCCAATAATTTTTTGGTAAACGCTTAAAGAAAAATAAGCAAAAACTTAAAAAAAAATCCAGCTGCTATAATAAAGACTTTAGGTGGATATGTAACTAAATATTCAAGCTACAGGATGAACAATTATACATAATTTTTCTTATAAACTTTTTCAGTTGAATTTATAAATATAATGGTGTGGGTCTAACAATTTTAAATATCAATTTTAATATTATACACAGAATTGGACAATTTGTAGGCAGAGATGAAAATTTTTAGTGGAAAAAGGCAATGCCAATCCACTTTTGCAATGCTTAAATTTAAAGAAATAATTAATACAGATAGCCACATTTTAATTTGTCATCTTAAAAAGAAGTCTGTAAGTTTGCTATTCATAAAAAATCCTTAGTTTACGGTTTTTTTATATAAAGAATTAATTGAAGACCTTGGTGCAAAAACCGGCCAAGTCCTAAAATCAAAATTTGTGGAAATCGAAAAAACATATAATAACTGATTTTTGACCCAGAAGGTATGGTCAGCCAAGTCCTTCGATCATTTCAAACCATTAATATACGTCGGACTTGTCTGATTTTATATTTGCACCAATTAATTAGGGATGCTCTAAATTATAAACCCAGTGGACAAACGCAATTTTTGCGAGAAGTGGATTTGGCCGGTTTTTGCACCAAGGACTTCAATTGGCATAGTAGGTTTCAATTAAATTTATATCTGTTAATTTAATATAACGTTGAGATATGTCTTGCAAAAGGTATACATATTTATATAAATATATACATTACAAATTTATCTGACATAGCATTTTTTCCAATTCAAAAGCGCAAATCAAAAATAAAAAATCAAATAAATTAAATTAACTATTACATAAATACACAATAAGGGGGATTCATGAGGGAAAGCAATACTTCAGGTATGTGATCAGGGTCCAAAAATAAACCTAAAAGTTATACAAATATGGGTCCGCAAGGCCTTCGTTTCCGGAACAGGGGGTTCACCACAGAGCTGACAGTGCTTAGTGCTAAGTAAATGGTGGAAAATTATAAAACTTGCCTTTTGTTTTGCCAAACATAATTTAAAAACAATGATTTTATTAAAAACTAAAATACATATTGTTTAATTATACATTTTTTTAAATCCAAATATCTCGAAAACGGTTGCTCATATCAACTTTTAACAAGTATACCTTTTTACGTAAAAATGACAAAACAATTATTTAATTTACTTAAAAATATAATACAGGGCAAAAAAGCTGTGATTGTTCAAAAAAAAAAGACGGGAGGGGGTTCCCCCCAAGTAAGGGCCATAATAAGATTAAATTCAAATCCGTCGCCCAAAAAAACCCCCGAAACCAATTTTTACTCCAATATTTAAATTATCAAGATTTTACTAAAAAAAAAAAAAAAAATAAAAATTTTAAATTAAATTTTTAAAAAAAGAAGGCCTTGGGGCCCATGTTTGTATAGGTTTTATGTTTTTTTGGGACCCTGAGTACGTACCGAAGTTTTACATTTTCTCATGAACACCCTTTTATTAATTTTAAATTTAATTTTAAAACCCCTTTTTTATTTATTTTTTTTTTTTAATGTTTCCGGGAAATATTTTAAATTTACAGAATAATTTTGGGGGAAAAGGGTAGCTCAAAAATGTGACAATTAAGCTAATGAAAATAAACAATATTAATAGTACCGGGGAAATTTAGTTTAATTTTTTTTTTTTGTTCATATCTGTTTTTTTTTTCTATTTCAAGAGCGCTCACAAGAAAGCAAAGACCTTTTTAATTCGCCGTCTCCCTGCTATACGCTCATTGGCCTCTGGGCCTAACAAAATTTTTTTAAATTAAACCAATTTGTTTTTTTTTAAATTTTTTTCTGAAATAAATTTTAAAAGTTATTGCTTGGGGGGCCCAATTAAAAAATTTAAAAAAAAAATAAACAATAATAAAAATCAAATCTTAATTTAGGGTATTATTAATTATTGTATAAAGAATAAAAAATTATACTTTTTATACTTTCTGCTTTTTTCTTACTTATATTTTTATTAAAAAACCCAAAATTGAGATGTTTAAAAATTCATATCCCCAAAAAATTAACTTTATCAAAAAGTCATAGGGGCCTTATTATTTGTATTTCAAAAAGAATATATTAAAAAAAAATTTCCGATAAAAAAAAAAAATTCCTTGAATATTGCATCAGGTGGTTCCCTGGCAACATGCTTTTATATTATCAATAGGGTTAATGGATTATGGTTGAAACAAAAAAAGGTAAAGATATAACTTTTAAAAGGGTTTGTCCCTAGTTCTTGTTAGGTCATCAATCTATTGCAGTATCAAAGATTGACCGTGAAGGCTAACAGGTATATTATGTTATGTTATTATTTAAATATTAGTTTATATAACAATACGAAAATTATAGTAAACTGTGTATATTAAATGATGTTTTTTAATGTTTAAAATATATATAATAACTTGATTTATAAATTAAGATTAGATAAGATTAGATACGATTATATGTAATTGATACTTTTGATGCATTTAGATGCAGTAAGATAAGTTTATACTATTTTTCTATTTTTTTATTAAAGTATGTTTTAT
>JAHBCN010002776.1:0-85128 GCA_019359885.1 Listronotus oregonensis | reverse complement strand
TTTACTACTTTACTTGGTTTTGAGAAATTTTAAAAAAACCTGAATCATGCATTTTCGAAAATCGGCCATATTTTTTTTATAAGTTAAAATTTTGAAATCTGTAAAAACTTCTTCAAAGCAACTTTTTTTGTAGAATGTAACCGATAGTCCATTTTTATTTTCTACGTTTCGGGCTTTTAGAATCATCACAAATTACTTTTTCTGGGCGCCATTTGATTTTTACACAGCCAAATAGTGCTTTTTATTCTGATTTCAACAATGTATAATATGTTATAGTTTGGGAGTTCCTAACCTCATTTATTTCAAAAACAAATATTTTCTCAGTTGCCTTGATTACGGCGAATGTCATCTAGCGTCATTGGCAGCCGAAGAAATGTTAATATAGCTGCAACGTATTTGGGACAATTTTCCTGAAACGCAGCATCCTAAACAAAAAACTTTCGAAAACTGGTTACAAATTTGCTTGAATTCGGAAGTTTTAAAAAACCACGACCTAAAAAGTACGTTGAAGAAAATCGACAACAGGATGCTGCAGTTAACCAATATTTTAAAGAAAATCCAACATCTTCAGCCAGGGATGTTGATAGAGAATTTCACATACCTAAGTCAACCACTCATAGGAAAGTTAGGACTATTTAAAAAAACTGTCGTTAATATGTTGAGAGAAATGGACAACATTTTGAATTTTAAGTCGTTATTTTACATCTTCATTTTAGTGGGAATCTTAGTTTAGCCACTTTTCATTGTTTTTGTTTTTACTTGTTTCAATTAACTTGTTATGTGTAGTTTTGTTGTGAAACGGTGTTAACGTTATAGCTATGTTCGCGAACCCATTTCTGTAAAATGTCTGTTCAGCTTGTCTATTTTGCCAATTACTAATATTTTATTGTTTACAAAAAAAATGACGTTCGCCGGAATCAAGGCCAACTGAGAAAATATTTGTTTTTTGAAATAAATGAGGTTATATACTCTTAAATTATAATATGTTATACATTGTTGAAATCAGAATAAAAAGCACTATTTGGCTGCACAAAAATCCAATATGGCGTCCATATGAAAAAATAAAGTTGATGATGATTCTAAAAACCCGACACGTAGAAAATAAAATTGACTACTCGCTTTGAAGAAGTTTTTACAGATTTAAATTTCACTTATAAAAATATGGCCGATTTTCGAATTATGTTTATTAAAATTTATCAAAAACCTGAATAGATAAAACCATGTAGTCAACGGGGTTAGCTTACTAACATAATTGTCCCAAACTTTCCTCATTTAACTGATGTTATCTAATTGGTTTCCCAAATATACATTCCCCACCAATTTGGGACAGACTTATATAATATATATATATATATATATATATATATATATATATATATATATATATATATATATTATATATATATACAGTCAAGCGCAGAGGACTACGAACATAGGGATCCTGGACGATTTTGGGTGTACCTAAAAAGTCGACGATTGCCATTCGATCAATAATTTTCGCAAACAATTTATAAGACGCGCGTCGGCCGGCAAAGCGATCAACACAATACCTTTGTTCCTGAAATAATTTCTTACTATCGAACGCTCGACAGCTATAGTTGTACGGTGTCGATTATTGCGACCAAACAATTTTTTTAAATAATATAATAATTATTAATAATGGATGTTCACGAACTGGAAAAAATTAAAACTATTAAATGGTATCACCGTGGAAATCCTGATAGGGAGTTAGGAATTATTTATTAATTTATTTCCAACCAGGCTTACCCCACAATTTTCACTATTCACCGAGTCATTAAAAACTTTTTGACATTTGGTTGTTTAACTCCAAGAAAACATAAACATGATAGTGCACCAGAAAAAAACAACGAAAGGGAAATGGGAAATTATAGTAGTGGCAAGGTTAGTGAAAATCCTACAATTTCATCAATACAATTGTACAACAGGTTAATTTGAGCAAAGGATCAGTGGAAAGAGGCTTAAAAATGAATACCGATCCTACAAACTAAAAAAAACCCAGAAATTTTCCCTGATGATCATTTTAGACGAATGCAATTTTGTGAAACTGTAAAGAAAAATAACAATGAAAATTTCATAAGAAACATTGTTTTTCATGGTCTCACCCAACGATTTTTTTTCTCTGGGGTCACGTAAAATCACAAATTTATGGTTTCCAGGAGAATAGGGCTAATAATCTACAAGAATTGCAATTACAAATTGAGAATTCTTTTACGATTATTACCCTTAAATTCTAGCAAAATGTCAGAAGGCGTTTTTATGACAATCTTGGTTATTGTTTGGCTCAGGAAGGTGGTTTATTTGAAAGCATCTTCGATAACTTGAAAGATTTTATTTTTTTATTTTATGAATGCACATTAATTTTTTTTTAAAATATCTTCTACGTTCCATTATTTATTTGAGAAAATTCTTTATTTTATTAGGAAAACTGTTTGGTTCTTAAAACCGTAGCAAAGTTGGTGTCGTAAGCAACTAATTTTAAATTTATGGCTGATAAGAAATAGATCGAAGAGGTTGATGCTAGCTAGCTTTCTGTTACTTGCCTATAAACACTGATATTCTTACTGAAAATAAAAACGTAGTACACAACTAAACTGGGCAGATAACTCTTCAGAATTTATCACCGACTCCCACCATCCCAACCAAAAATGAGCCACGTGAGGAAACGAGACAGAAATAAAAATGCAAGCCACAAAATTATTATTGGTATTTTGAATTGGGTAAATCCAAAATCATCCAGTAGCCTCCTAGTCCAGTAAGGTGCGCTTTTTATATATTATATATATATATATATATATATATATATATATATATATATATATATATATATATAAACTGCCCCGCAAAATTAACGCATAATTTAAAAAATTGAAAAATTGGCCTATTATTTTTTTAACTGGCGCCAATGGTCTTAATTATTTGTTTATGATATATTTTCCATATATTCAGTAAATAAAAATGGTTCAAATAATTTCAAAGCAGATTTTTTTACCATATTGAAAAATGGTTAGTAAACGAAATTTTTATTTGAATTTGGTATAAAATTACAATATTTAATAACGTGTATTGCCTCCCCTTGCCCTTATTATGCTTCACATCTTCTAGGCATACTTAAAATTAGGTTTCTGATGGCATCCTGATCCATGTGATCCCAGATTTGACTTAATACTAAAGAAAGTTCATTAAGGTCTCGGGTGGAGGTAAAGGTTTAACCCATGACCCATATTGTCCCATAGGTTTCAATAGGGTTAAGGTCGGACTCTTGCTGGCCAAGGTAAAATGGCAATTTCGACCTCCTGGAGGTAATTTTGTACGACTCTGCAACGTGTGGACGTGCATTATTGTGCATTAACAAAAATTCAGGTCCAATAAAGGGGGCATATGGCATCACATGGGTTCTAAATGTCGTTATGTATCGATCAGCTGTCAGACGATCTCTCAGAAAGACAACCAATTCCGTGCGGGCTTCAAACCAATGCCACCCCATACCATAACAGAACCTCCACCATAGCTTATCTTCCAACCATGTGCATTGAGCGTATCGTTCACCAGGACGTCGATATACTCTTCTTCGGCGATCATCACTAAAAGACAAAATCTTGACTCATCAGTGAACAATACATTGCTCCAGTCGTTTCTCCCAATTTCGATGCTCTTGAGCGAACTGAAGACGCTGCCTTCGATGGTCTGCGGTTAGAAGGGACCGTTGCGGCTTGATAGGAGTAATTCCGACTTCGCCAACCTTCTCGCACGATCTGACTAATACGGTAATTATACCTGCGGGAAAATTCCTTGCTGCGTGCAGTGCTTGTAACAAACCGGAGTTCGTAAGGCTGTAACGCAAAAATCGGTCTTGGTTAGGTGTTGTGACCCTATGGCGTCCTTGTCCACGCTCTTTCATTACTGTTGGTCTCGCGAAATTGCCAATGCTCTGGATACAGCAGATACATCCAATTGAAGTGCTACTTGAACTTGCGACAATCCTTCTTCCACAAGCGCTATGGCAGCAGCACATTCCTCAGCCGAAAGATTTCTAATTTCACGAACGTTTTGAGCCATTTTAATTATAAGAATCTTAAAGTTGTCAATAAAGCGTAAAAGCAAACTACACGCATCTAAGTGGCAAAAATGCACCTTTAAGAAATCTGGTTTAGTTATCATTTTTTGATATTGAAACAAATCCGCTTTTTGCCTACTGGATACAAAAATATTCTCCGAAAATATTCAAAATATATCATAAGGAAATAATTTAAATTCATTGGCGTCCGTTAAAAAAAATTTTATCGGCCAATTTTTTAATTTTAAAATTGCGTTAATTTTATATATATATATATATATATATATATATATATTTATATATATATATATATATATATATATATATATATATATATATATATATATATATATATATATATATATATATATATATATATATATATATATATATATATATATATATATATATATATATATATGTATAAAGACTACTTTCAACCTGAAAGTAGATTTGTAATACCAATCCCTATATATACCGCTCCCACCTCAAAATTTTGAGGTACAACGTTTTACCATATTTCTTCCATGAGTTGTTTCAACATTCCATTAGATGTCGTTTTATGAAAAATGTCCTGAGGTGACATCGCTTCATTTGTACCAGTAATTTGTCTTTTTAGTTCAAGCGTATATCACCAGCGCTAGTGTCGTTTTTCTGTTGATCGGCACGCGCGATGTCACCTCACTAGTGTATTTAGTATATTATTCATAAAAGTGGGTATTGTAGCGGCGTAGTCACCTCAAGATATCGCAACACTGCATTAGACAAATATTAACAGAAAGACTTTTTGGAATCACAAGAGTTTTTTAATGGAGCGTTTTGTTAATGCAAACAATTGTTTAATTCATCTCTATTAAAATAAGCCATAGAAGTAAACTTTAATAAAATAGGCAAAGATAAGTACATCACATGTTTTTTATTAATTTAAAAATTTACTAATTCAATTTGTAAATTAATTAAGAAAAATTTTATAAAACATGCTCTTTGGTTATGTTACTGCATAGTTTAAATAATATACAATATATGAGTTTTGTCACTGTAGCGGCTCTCAAAATCCCTCTTATCTCCGCCTGTTCAATATATTCGTACTAGTCTATGGCGTGAAGCGACTGATACGCAGTGCGCCAAAATCGTTTTGCTGTAACCGTGTGCTTTGGTATATTGTGTTCCTGAAAAGTTGTTGAATATCTCTGGTAATAATATTTGTTCAGTGGATCATTGTGAAAGTAGAATAAAAGGGGATTTATCGTTTTAAGATCCCAAGACATATTAATATAAGTCATATATATTTTAGATTAGATTATTTTATTGGTATTTACATTAAAACTATATTAAACTTTCAAACGTCAAGCTTGGGAAAGTGCTTTGAGATTTACTGAGTTCCACAAATGTGTTAAATATACTAAAACAATGTCAGAACTGATTAAAGTTTTGTTTTTTTTTTAAGATTCCATCTGTAGGTTTACCCACAGAGCTGCAGAGAGGAACTTTTAACATTTGTTGTTTGAAACTAGAGTACAATTACCTATGTATGTGTACCTGTTGATGTATAATTAGACCATCTTTAGAGTATTGCTTATATCTAGGAAATGGTGTCTCCCACAACTTTTAGCATTCTTGATTTCGGGGAAGGGGCCTTTTATTCTTTTTTGATTCCATGTTACAGGAAAACTTTTTCTCTCACCCAGGAGCTGTAGGGGATCTGTAGCTTTTTATAGATATTTTGACGGCTTCGTTTAAAAAGCTGGCCAGTAGAGTTCCCCCCCTGACAGTTCCCAATAGACAGTGTCGTTTTTCATTTCTTTTACAGTCTAGTTGAGAGGCCCAGAACTTTCCACTTTGTTAGTTCTTTTATCCCTAGAGCATCCAGATTGTGAAACCTACTACCACCAGAAGTGTTGCCTTCTCCCCCAAATCCCCAAGTATTTAGGTCTGGTGTCAATAGACTTCATCTTACCACACTTAAGACACCCACGTACGTTGGTATTAAGGCCTTCGCCCTTTGAGGAATTATCTAAGATGAAACAGCTGCAATATTTCATTTTGCACTCCTAATACAACAAAATAAAAATGTTGTGCATATCCACACATTTAGCTAGTGACCCATTAATTATTCGTGAAAGTCTTCGACCTTTTAGATGTTTACAATACATTTTATTTTGCTTTACATTATACAATAAATAGATAATATTTATTTGTTTAGTTGTAATGATAAAATAACCCTGGAACTATAAAGTCATTTTTTACCCGTTAACTACAAAACCGGGGCAAACATTAACCCCACGGGATTTTTGCTTTAAAATCGTTTTGAAAGAGTAGTCTGACATATGAGTACTTGAATTTTTTTGTTTTGTTATGCCCCAGAGAACGGTGAAGAGCAAATTAATGTTGTCAAGATTTGGTTATTGATTTCAATAGTTGTAAGTACTTAAAAACAACCAAACCGTCATTTAACAGACAAAAACTATTTGTCCCAACAACCAATTTTTAAATTTTCAACAGGATTTTAAAGAGGACGCATATAGCTTTAAGAAAATATACCATCGTTATGTTTTGCTAAAAAAGAATAATTATTTGGGCATTTGAAAATTCAAACAAATTTAGAATCCGATTTCCCTGACAAAATCAAATAAATATCCATAAAATATTGGTTTTCAAAAATCTATTTTTGTTTCTCCCATGGAAAATATGAAAAAGATAAATTAACAGATATAAAAATATTTCAAAGTAAAGTTACGATTTTACTTATTATTAGTCGATTTGTCGTTCTAGGGATAATTATTAATAGGTATAGAGACAAAAAATTTAACATTTATTTACAGTGACTTTGGTGACCATTAACAAATATTATTAACATTATGCTTATATTATCGTAATAATCATTTAAATAATGAAAAATCTACTTCTTGTTCCCTGGCAATCCCGATCAGAGGAAACGCATGAATAAATTGGTATCTTTCACACAAATATCCTCTAAAACTTTTTTGTCGGTTCGCGATCGGCGTAGACGCCGCACGGTGTCTTTGAAGAAAAAAACTTAAGGTTTATATGCAAGTGACCTAACTCATATATTGTATATTCTGGTAGAGGGCGCTAGTTATTTTTTTACTTTTTTAAAGGTCGTGACTTTTATACCCTTGTACATCGATTTAAAAATTAACAAACTGAATTTCTTTAATTTTACATAAAAATACATATCTTCTAAAGTCGCTAAAAGCACTCAATTTCGAGATTATCTTTATTTATGTTAATAACATTGTTAAGATTGATAAAAAATAATTAAAAAAAGAAAACGAAATAAGATACGTTTTAAATGTCCTGTATCTCAGTTGATATATGTGTTAGAATAAGATAATATTGGCTAAATCCCATTGTTTTATCTCGAGAAATATAGTTAATTAAGATTTATGGAGTTTTTCGTTTTTTTTTCTTAATTATATAAAAAAGTTGCGCCATTTAAAAACTGAAAGATAATAAAACTAGCGCTCCCTACCAACGACATGAAAACTATAAAATCTTTAAATTGCTCTTTTAAAACCCTTAAAAATGAAAACCAGATAAAACTTTAACACTCTGTCTCTCAGTGCTATTAGTTTTAGGATAAGACAAGTTGGCATAAATCACATTATTTGACTTGAAGACTCTACTATTGCCCTTTAATTGTATACATGTTAACTTTGAGGGAAATTGAAGTCTTCATTAATTGCACCAGCTTAAAATATGGACATAAAAATAATATGCATTTTGCGATTTTGTCGATACGAGCACGATATAACGAACAACATTAATTATTTCATTTTTTATTTCTCACACTTTTTCTTTCTCTCTGCGCACAATTCTAAACTTAGGTGGAGGATACTAATTTTTTATTATATTGTACCTGAGTTTTATCATTTTGGTAATACAAAAATTATATTAGGCTAAGTTTTGTTTTTTAACTTAATAAGCAGTTTATAATTAAAAAAATATTTTAACAAAATGTAGGGACCAAAAAGAATACAAGACGTAAATGAATAAGTATCTGTCAGCGAATCGATAGATACTTGTTTATTTCGTTCATTTTATTGCAACTTTAAAAGTGTGTAATATAAAACACATAGTTTCCAAAGTAGCTGAAATATCAAGATACCTTCAAAAATTATATTGAATATTTCACTCATGTATAAATTTTCTCATAAGACACGTTAAAAATAAAAAAAATTCAGCGAAAATTTCACGTTGCCTAGACAACGTGGTATTTCCACTTAATTACAAACACAGAACAATTGAACCTGTTTGTTTGTATTGTCAATTAGAATCGTCAAAATCAGTCAAAATGAGTCGATTTGGTCATGTACACGATGAAGAAATAGATAAAGTAATTAAAAAAACGATTTCAGTTATAGTTTTAATTATGTTGCATAAAAATTAAAAATTAAAAATCCTTCTTCTAACTCGTGGAATTATAAATAACAAGCTTTTATAAAGATTATCGGTAATTTTTAAGCACTCGTGGTACTACCCCCGAAAAACTCATAAAATATTATTGACTAATAAAAGAGTTTTTTTGTAGTTTCTAAATTAAAATGTTGACAGAAGCTTTTGCTACTCAAATTAAACATTTAATAAAAAATAGAAATAAAAAAAAATTTAAAGAAATGCTAGTTGTCGGGTTAACGTACTAAACCTAAAAATAAAAATGTTTCTTCATAAGTCTAAAAGTTTTTTATTTTTTTTATACTTGCCTTAAGAGTTACTCGAAATATACAAACATTGTGTTTGTAATATATCTACATATATCTTTGCCACCTCGAAATATGTGGCAACATTGCCTGAGGTGTGTAAGTGCTAGCTATATCTAACAGCTTATATATAACGCTGAGGTAACTTCGCATTTAACTTTACCTGCGATATATATATAAATTAAAAATTTTAAATTTTTTCCCCTCTTTAGAAAAACGCAATCAATGGGCTCCCCTTATGATATATACATTTAATTTATTTTGGAAAACCGCTGGGTTATAGGTGAGGTTAGTCCGTCATATTTACGACACTGAGGTGACAGCTTAACACCTATACAAATATATATATATATATATATATATATATATATATATATATATATATATATATATATATATATATATATATATATATATATATATATATATATATATATATATATATATATATATATATATATATATATATATATATATATATATATATATATATATATATATATATATATATATATATATACAGGGTGTTCGGAAAATGCGTTAGGAAATTTTAAGGAGTGATTCTACAAGGAGTGATTCTACATAGAAAAATAATGTTAGTAAGTCATTTGGCAAAATGTCGAGATCTCCATGGTTACCAAGATACAGGGGTGCAAAGTTCAATTTTTAGTGTTGTTTTTCCGCCATATTACATTTATCCTTCCATCAATTTAGTTAATGTTCGGCGTACGAACCGAGCTCTTTGGGTCCCAATATTGTACGTTAAAAGTAGTTCTTTTGAACACCGCTAGAGGGCACTTTACCTGAAGCACAAAATTTATTTACTCCCTATCTTTTTTATTTGGACAGATATTGCAAATTCGAATACGCCAGCTTAAAGACAATTAAAAACTCAAAAAAGAATGTACTCTTTATCAATGTCGATAAACCTAACCATTTAGCCACAAATCGACATCAAAGTTTTTATCAGTTTCATCCAAATTAACCATGTATTTAAATGAAATCAACAAATCAAGTCGCCTTGTATTAAATTAATTTGACAGATAATGATTTTATAGGTATATTTATTAATAAGTTTGTCTACAAAAAAACTTAACAATAATTTAATATGTAAATAATCTTAATGGTAGCTTATAAAATTCATTCTATAAAAACGGAAAAATTATAACATATTTTCGAATTGCCCCCCTTATTCATTTTTATACATTTTCTAATACTTTTTAAAATATGTCTTTTTATGCGAAAAAATATTCCAACTGTATTTCTAATAATACCAACCCAAAAAAAGAAATCCATTGGATGGGGTGGAGCGCCATCCTGAAGTAGTCACATGTTTAATCTGGTTTGTAGGGAAACGTTTTTAAGCATGTTAGGTAGATTGTTTTGAAGAAAATTTAAATAAACCTGTCTATTTAACAGTCCGTCATAAAATTAGGTCCTATTAGATGATCTCCTACAATTCTGGCCCATACAATCAACGAAAACCTTCACTGATGCTGTTTTTCTACAATGACGTGAGGGTTTTTATAAGACCATTTGTGCGTATTACGAAAATTTGTAATCCCATCTCGCGTGAATGCTGCTTCGTCAGTAAACAAAATTAATTCGATGAACTGGTTATTTTCTTCATATTTTTCCAAAAGACTATTGCACATGTCCAGTCGTAGTTGTGAGTCACCCTCATAAAGTGCTTGAACCTTCTGAACATGAAATGGGACAGAAGTTCTTCATGAAGAATTTGCAGTGTAGAATTAGCAATTCCTCTTGTTAGCAAGATTCCTTGTGCTAATACTTGGATTTTCTTCTACTCTTTCGATAACTCTTTGTTCTCTTTCAACAGTTCTAACATGCCTTGGTCAATTTTGAAAGAACCTATCTCATCAAGTCATCTGTGAATGTTGATGAAAGTTCGTGCACATGGAGCATTCTTTTCTGGATAAGTTGCAATATAAATCTGCCGGGTCTCTTCTGCATTCCCATATGTGAATATTCTCGTTCCATTTTATAGCAATGTATGTTTTTAACACGAAAAATTATTTTAAACTCAACAGTAAAGCAACCAATATTTGTCAAATTTCGCAAAAATTGACACAAGCCGACTTGATTTGTTGATTTCATTTAAATACATGGTTAATTTGGATGAAACTGATAAAAACTTTGATGTCGATTTGTGGCTAAATGGTTTGGTTTATCGACATTGATAAAGAGTACATTCTTTTTTGAGTTTTTAATTGTCTTTAAGCTGGTGTATGTGAATTTGCAATATTTGTCCAAATTAAAAAGATAGGGAGTTAATAAATTTTGTGTTTCAGGTAAAGTGACCTCTAGCGGTGTTCAAAAGAACTACTCTCAACGTACAATATTAGAACCCAAAGAGCTTGGTTCGTATGCCGAAAATCAACTAAATTGATGGAAGAATAAATGTAATATGGCGGAAAAACAAAACTAAAAATTAAACTTTGCACCCCTGTATCTTCGCAACCAAGGAGATCTCGACATTTTGCCAAATGACTTACTAACATTATTTTTCTATGTAGAATCACCCCTTAAAATTTCCTAACGCATTTTCCGAACACCCTGATATACATATATAATATATATATATATATATATATATATATATATATATATATATATATATATATATATATATATATATATATATATATATATATATATATATATATATATATATATATATATATATATATATATATATATATATATATATATATATATATATATATATATATATATATATACAGGTGTCGAAAGGAGGCCAATCCGCGGTCACATATAGGGTGGACCAAAATAATGCGACTTTCGTTATGCCATTTTTTAATTAGGCGCTCGTATTCAATATACAGGGCGTCAAAATGAGAAATATAAAATCGTTTTTTTAAACTAAGTCGAGTGTTTCATAAGATATTAAATTAAATTTGGTGAGGGGTTTTTTGGTACGAGAAATTGAAATCCGTTTACGGATTCGCTATACCTTGTAGAGGCGCCACCTGCGGTATATTGCATGTGTAAAAATACCAAAACTTTTTGTACCCTGTATAATAAAGTTTTAGTAAAAATTCTAATTATCCAATCTTTTCTTGTAAAAAAAGTATTCTTAGTAAATGTCGGCCTGAGAATCCGTTTATTAGATATCTTAATTTTAAAATCTAGATACATTTTAACAAGTTAACAAAATAGACGTAAATTATTTTTTCTAAATTAATGCTAAATTATTTATTATAATAAAAATCATAGAATAATGACCCTAAATTATTTGTTCTACGTGACCTCCATTCATTTGTATACACATACGAGCCCTCTTTATTAAAGAAAATCTAAGGCTTTGAAAAATAATTGGTTTCACCCTGAAATGCTCCCCAGCTTCTCTTAAATGATCGTCGTTTAAAATCGAAACCATTTACACAAAGTCTTTCATACATCCCCAGCCTGAAAATTCCAAAGGTGTAGGGTCGGGCGAACGGGGTGGTCCTCGGAACAGGAGCATCTCGACCCCGACCAATTCAGCGATTAGGAAATACTTGATGTAAATAGTTCCTAACATTTATAGCAAAATGAGCCGGAGCACCATCGAGTTGAAACCAAAGATGTTGTCTTAAATTTAGAGGCAAATCATCAAGCAAATCGGGCAGTATTTCTTGTAGAAACAACAGAAATAAATCACCAGTCAAATTACCTGGTAAAATGACAGGTCCTAAAAGAAAGTTATCCACAACACCTGCCCACACATTGACTTTAAAATTTACTTGATGATGTGTTTCAACTATGGCCCTAGGATTATGGTAATGGATATTTGTTATGCAGTTTCTCGTGAACGTAGCTTCGTCAGTAAACAGAATCGCTCTTATAAAATCCACATTTCTGTTATTCATTTCACATAACCATCTACAAAAAACAAGTCTTGCCTCGGGATCGTCGGGTAAAAGACCCTGTACTTTTTGAAGATGAAATGGGTAAAGTTGTTGACTCCGTAAAATAATATGTGTCTATCGGTTTTCCCCATATTTCTCACCCGTTCAGCCAAAACCCTAGTACTAATGTTTGGTGATTCTTCGACAATTTTTAAAATTTCTTAAACTTATTTTGGGAGTAATTGAGGAGCTTGTTAAGAGCGTCAGATGCGTTTAAATTTGTCACTTTGACAGTACGTAAAAAGTTACTGGTGCCCGAGCTCAGCCAATTTGTTTAGAAAGAATTATCTAGATTTTAAAATTAAGATATCTAATAAACGGATTCTCAGGCCGACATTTACTAAGAATACTTTTTTACAAGAAAAGATTGATAATTAGAATTTTTACTAGAACTTTATTATACAGGGATACAAAAAGTTTTGGTATTTTTAACACATGCAATATACCGCAGGTGGCGCCCTCTTCAGGTATAGCGAATCCGTGAACGGATTTCAATTTCTCGTTCCAAAACCCTCTCACACCAAATTTTAATTTTATTTCTTATGAAACACTCGACTTACTTCAAAAAACGATTTTATATTTTCATTTTGACGCCCTGTATATTGAATACCGAGCGCCCAATTAAAAATGGCATAACGAAAGTGGCATTATTTTGGTCCACCCTATATGTGGCCGGCGGATTGGTCTCCTCTTTCCGGACACCTGTGTATATTTTATATATATATATATATATATATATATATATATATATATATATATATATATATATATATATATATATCAACATTAACAGGTGGAAAAGGGCTGACAATGGCCTCTCAAGTCTCGAAAAATGGGTTTCCCGCTAATATCTGCCAAAATATGCGAATTGGAGAATTTTTGTTTAGACAAAAAATAAAGATTGCCTTGTAATCTACAAAAATGGTCCTTATAATTTTTTTCGAAAAAATCTATAATTTTCGAGATAACGGGACCCAGAAGTCCCCTCATTTCACCTGCCGCTATATTCATGGATTCACTTATAAGCGGGCGGACGAGTTGGCAATAATGTACATTTTTTAACCATTCAAAGTTTATCGGAATGGGAATACCCGTACCTATCATTGCATATGAGTTTGGATCCATTCTGATTTTTCTAGAATATTAAAAAAAGCGATCAAAGTTTTTTTCACAATATTTTGAGAGTATCTCATTAATTTATTGATATTTTTTGAAAAAATGGTTTAGTATTAACATTTCTTTTTTATAATAAGACCGTAGCAAGTTTTCAATGACCCAGAAAATTTCTTGCGTTTTAATAATGATAATAAATTTTCAAAAATGCGATTCAAGACTTCTCCCCAAAGAAAAATTGATTGCAAGTTTTGCAAAATTTCGCAGTTTGTGTTCTTCTAAGATTACACTCAACACAGGCAAATACAAGAAGGACGCCTCTACGATCCTTCCAGACCAGAACATCACATGCAATGTGCTAAGAATTCCCGAAAAATTAATTTTCATTTATAGCCCTCTTAATTTAGCAAGTACAGCAAACGGGCTGGCGCCATCTACAATTGGTCTCTAAAGTCCAACAGACGGACAACAATGCATTTCCAAACCCGTGGACCGGAAATTCGGTAAAAAATTACCACATCTATCCAGTGTGGAATATTATGAATTTTTCGACGGCCGTTTTTGCGAAAAATATTGGTGTGTTGCGAAAAAATGGTAAGGACCATTTTTGTATATTTCGAGGTGTCTTCATTTTTTGTCTGAACAAAATTTCTCTAATTTGCATATTTTGGAAGATATTCGCGGGAAACTCATTTTTGGGACTTGGGGGGCATTTTCAGCCGGTTCCCACGTCGGAATCGTGATAAACTTTTTCTCGCTGGAAACCATCCGCGAAGACCTAAGAATTGCGCCACAAATGAAAACTACAGATTTATCTACAGCTTTGGGTACTTTCAGGTCTTCAGTTACTGGACTATTAAGAAATTAAATTATTTGTAATTTACTTGTTTCAAAGTAATAACAGCCAGATGAAAAACCGTGAAATTTACCGGTGGACTTAACAACAAACTACACTAACAATAAATTAAAAATGAAAAACTTTGGCAGTAGGGCATAACTTAAATATTAACTATTTGTCAAAAAATAGTTTAGTTTTCGGAATTTTGCGTTTAAAATCGATTAAACATATAAAAAAAATTAAGAAAATACCTGTCACAGAATATAAAAAAATAGGTTTGGCACACGAACAAAGTAATATCATATATTTTCTTCAAAAAGAAGGGCTAAGTTGAACTGCTTAGGTCACCAATATTGTAGAACTTCTTTAAATTCGCTTTTATAACAGATTCATCAATAAAATCAGTGTCCATTACATTTTATCAACATATTCAAGTAGTATTACATCTGCAATTGGAGTAGACAGCAACTCAATGCACCATAGACCAGAGCTTCTTGCACTAAACAATATTTTTAAACTAAAAGAATTTATTGGATTTCTTTTAAACTTAAAAAAATATTTAAAAAATTCCTAATAAAGGCATAAATATATAAAAACATTTGCTACCCCTATAGTAGCGCTTGTTATAGCTTTGTTTGCGCCATCAATTTAAGAAAGAAAATTAAATTTTTGTTTATTTTTTTAGAAAGAAAAAGTTAATAAAATAATAATGATATGTTGTGTTAGCTAAGTAGGTAATTATAATAACCATTATCATCACTGATATATTGCATTTATGATTAAAAATACATTAACGACATTCTGAACCAATCCTAATAAAAACGAACTTCATTTGTTTTAAGAGTGAATTGAATTAAATTGCCTGTTTCTTGGCTTCTGTCCTTCTGGAAATAATATGCCCCTCTCCCCTTTCCAGACACATTTTGTGAGCAACGTGAGCTTTCCCGGACTTCGTCGGTGGAACATCTGGATAGTCGGGTTCTGTAACCCCCAGAAATTCCAAACTTTTTAAAAACTTAAACTTTTCAAATGTTTTTCTTATTGATGCAAGGCATAATTAACGGTGACTTCACCAAGGACGGCTCCTGGTATTGCGTACGACCGGCTCGCTGTCAGTCCGACGTCTTACGCTACGTCCGCAACGAATCCTTCACCATTAAAAAGACAACCTCGTGCACCAATCGCCTATTGCCATTAGTCCCAGAAGAAGGACCCTATCAATTGGTCGTGAGTCTCTCTTTGATCTTCTTCTTCTCTGGGAGCTTCTTGATTCACTTCCGGAGGCAGCGCAGTCTTGGGCTTTTTGTGCCTAATCTCCCATTTTCTTTTATACCAATCCTCCCATTAGTCTTGTTCCTTCTACAAGTCTGTATAACCCCGAGACTGGTTGGTTGATATATTCCTTTGGGCTCATTTTTGGTTGCCCAAATAATGCCTATCTTTTGTGATTCACTGCTACACATTCGCACAGGATATGGTAGGCTGTTTCTTCTCCCTCGTCGCACATTCTGCAACTTGGGTCCCCATTGTATGAGCCTATCTTGTGTAGGTGTCCTCTTAGGTTATCCTTCCCTGTTAGTAACCCTACTGTTATGCACCCTTTTCCTACTTTGTCTGAGTAGTTCTTCCTTCGTTCTTTTGGATGGGCCCCTTATGAAGCTTTTTCCATGTTTAATTCTACTGAGGTTTCCCCAGTATTCCTAGTGTTTGTTTCAGATCCATTCCCTGCTTTGCCCTCGTGCGTAAAAACACTTGATGACAGGCTCCCAACCGCCTTCCCGAAAAAAAAACTGTATTTTTTTTATCGGGTAAACTTTACTGGTCGGAGGTCAAACAGAAACTGTTTCAAATTTCCTAGTAGAATGCGCTGTTTATAAAATATTGAAAAAAAAAAGTTTAACTAGCATTTATTAAATTATTTTACGAGTTAAAATGTTTTTATATATTTATGCCTTTATTGAAAAGTCCTTTATTTGTTTAACTTTACACGAAATCTTACAAATTATTTAATTTTAGTTTGATTATAATGTTTACTGCAAGATGCTATGTTGTCTACTCAAATTGCATATGTGACACCACTTGGATATATTAAAAAATGTAATGAGCACTGATTTTATTAAAGAATCTCTTAGAAAGTTAAATTTGAAGTAGTCCTACAATATTGATGCATTAGCTCTTTACTTTAGTGTTTGTTTTTGAAGGAAATATGCTATGTTGTCAAAGTTTTTCATTTTTCATACATTAGTAATGTAATTCATCGTTAAGTTCATCATTAAATTTAACAATGTGTACGTCACCTGGCTGTAAATGTTGTACTTTTTTTTAGGCACAAGATTCCAAATGTGAATACAAAAGAAGACTGCAACTAATGACCCGTATTAATGAACGACGGTGTTCTGCGTTACCATTGTATGGCAGAGATTTTCAGGATATTATAAAAATTTATGAGCCAAATAAAATAAACACTTGGTGTGGTGGAAATATTCATTGTTTAAATGCACTATATGAGAAAAAGATCGACCAAACCACTAGTTATCTACGTAACATGTTATATAGTCCAGAAAGGCGAATAGAACAAATAACATATATTTGTGATAGGTATGTAAATTAAAATGCTTTTTATCTATGCATGTTTATAACAAATCTTACTATGTTTAATTCACATTCCATCCATTAATTGCAATGAAGAACAATAAATTGTAAAGATAAAACTATATTTTCCGTTAGATTAGTTGCCTCTCAAAAGAAAAAACAAGTTTTACAATGTATCCTAAAACACTGGAATTATATAGGGAATATATTTGCATCTTTTAAAATCCAACCGCTCAATGGTGACTCAGAACCTGTAAAGTTGGTAAATTAATTTATCAAAATAAATTGAAATGGCAATTTGTATTTCTTATTTTATATTAGTTAGGAATAGTTCTTAAAGATGAAGATTTACTTATCAATTTGGTTTTTTTAGGCTAAAAAATTCGTTTAGAATAATATAAAAGGTTTGATTTTTTTGTTAACTGTCACATAATCAATTAATGAGAGTACCACATACCTGCTTTTCTTTTTAACTATAAACGCAATTTTACTGATCATTCTTACTGATTGGGTGTCTTTCATTATTTCTTCAGTATTACTGAATCAGTCAAAATACAGAAGGAAGGTCGGAATCATGAAATAATAATATATTAAGGAACTTTTTTTTATTAAAAATTTTTTTTTTAGATTTATATTTTACGTTCCTGCAGTAAAAGCTAACGAATCGGAAATTCGAGTGTGTCATCCACCTCCAAGTGAATATTGGGCTCGCCAGGAAGAAAAGCAATTGATACAGCAGCTATTTTCGAAGCCCGCCACACCTCTACACCATATTGCATCTGCTATGGTTACTCAGTTTCCTGATCCTAGACTTATACAGTATGATTGTGGGAAACTGCAAACGTTAGATAAATTATTAAGGGAACTTAAGAGTGGAAACCATAGAGTATTGATTTTTACTCAAATGACAAAAATGTTGGATGTTTTGGAAGCATTCCTCAATTTTCATGGTCATATTTATTTACGATTGGACGGTACAACTAAAGTGGATCAAAGGCAGGTTAGTACACTTAAGAAAAAATAAATATAAAATATACAGAAATCTGTAATTAAATGTAATACTCAATCATAAAAATAAACCTACAGCTAAAAGTAGAGTAATAATTTATTTGTAATCTGAAGAATTTGTACCGTTCTATAAAACAGTAGACAAACACAAGTACAAGTACAGGTTTAGTATATTTTACTATTCTACTCTAATTTGCAGAATAAAATATAAAATTATATAATAATTTTAATTTTCTTTTAATAGTAAAATTTCTAAAAAAAACACTTAAAAATGTGCATTTGTAACAACATATGGTTAGTAACTGATTACTTTAAACATTTATCAAAAGTTATGTAAATGATATATAATGAATTTACCAAATACTAGATTTTGTAATATGCCTATATATCGTAATATACCTGCTCTTAACTTGCCAAAGCTTAAAAAACCTAAAAAGTAAGAGTTACAAACAAAAATACAATATATATGTTATTAAAAAAAAGTTTTTAAAATACAAAGATAAATTATGTATTTTCACTTTCATGCTTGGGCGGTAAATTATATTAACAAAATGAAAGACTAGGTCATTGGGCGACATCTTTGTAAGTAAGGATTTTCTGCAGTATGAAAAGGAGTATTCTAAATAACTTTATGCAATAAATGCTTCAGGTTGATTAACATGACGCGTACATTCTCCTCTATCTTTTGTTTTAACATGGACACTATTACCACCCTTTTAACCTATTATTTCCCCTTTTGTCCCACATAAATAAATAATTAATAAAATCGTTTAAAAAAATATTCACACCTATGTTATTTTTACCGCCAAACTTATGTATTGTTTTTAAAATATTATAAATTATAATTAGGTAGTTTTTCATTTATCATTATCTCGGAAACAATTGAAAATAGGTAAAAATTTTAAATACAAAAAGTTCATAGTTTGCCCTGTAGAGTCCAAATATGCAAACACATGTAGGGTGTTCTATTTTAAAAACAAAGTTGGTCTCCATGGCAATGAAACCAGGAATGATAGAAAAAAATCATGCAGGTAGAAATGTGGGGAATAATTTACTGAATAACTTTCATTAAAGTTCATATGCCAGATAATTAAAAAGTTTCAGGCATTAAGCGCGAATTTTTTGCCACTCTGTATATTAAGTTACTTTTAAGTACTGCCTAATTGGGGTGATGTTGCAGCACAAATTTTTTGTATTTAATTTGAAAGACTTTTATTTTAACTAATTTAACTTGATTTCCAACGATACGAGTGTAATAAACTGTAAGTCAAACTTTCTGATTTGTAAAAAAATTTGTTCCTTATCGTATTTTTTAATATTGATTTATTGTGCAAATGCTAATTTATTTTTAAATAAAATTTGTTAAAAGTATCCTTTAAAACTAATTTATTTATTTATTTTATTGCCCACCTTATTAGATCAAGGTAATTTTATTAAGCACCTTGTTGCTTTTTAGGTTTTAATGGAACAATTTAACGGAGATAAAAGAATTTTTGCATTTATTTTGTCAACTCGTTCTGGTGGAGTTGGTGTTAATCTGACAGGGGCAGATACAGTAATATTTTATGATTCTGACTGGAATCCCACTATGGACGCTCAGGCTCAAGATCGTTGTCATAGAATTGGCCAGACTAGAGATGTTCATATTTACAGGTAGGAAGTATTTTCGTTTTATTTTATATTCTTTATTAATGAATAAGTGAACTTTATAGATTTATCTGTGCTAAAAACTTAATAATTATGTATTTTATAGATTGGTGAGTGAAAGAACAATAGAAGAAAACATATTAAAAAAGGCCAACCAAAAAAGGTTACTAGGAGATTTGGCAATTGAAGGAGGCAATTTTACAACAGCCTATTTTAAAAGTGTAAGTTTTATATTGTTTGATTTTGGACAAGTTATCAAGCATTTATACCCGTCAGTTAGTTTATTGAAAAAAAAATACATTTCACAAACATAAATTCTTTATGCAAGTCTTGCATATCCTCATTTTTACCAAGGGTTTTAATTTTGACTTTACTTGTACTTACTATTTAGTGTGGCCCTCTTTTTAATACAACTTTTATTACTAAAATAAATAAACTATATAATAAAACTATATATAATAAAATATTTAAAGCACTTCTCCGGGACATGACAATATCACTAAAAACTTTATCCGCCATTTAAACCTCCGAATACATAGGCATATTGCCAAAATGTACGAATACTGCTTAAACAACCATTACTTTCCCATTGAATGGAAGACAGGAATAATGATAACACTACCAAAACCTAACACAGACCACACAAAACCTATAAACTACCGTCCAATAACTTTACTGTGTGTACTAGAAAAAAATCTTGAAATCTTTATTAAGATTAACACAGAAAAAGCTCTTGAACAAAAAATTCCACTATACCAATTTGGTTTCAAAGAAAAATGCTCAACACAACATCCCGCAACCATACTGACTTCTAATATCCAAACCACTCGACTACTCAAACACCATACTTCAGCAATATTTCTAGATATCAACAAAGCTTTCGATAGTGTGTGGCACAAGGGTCTTCTTTATAAATTACACCAACTAAAATGTCCTCGTAAACTAATTTTTATCATTAAAGAGTTTTTGGAAAAGCGACAAATACGAATCAGAATTAATAATTCCTTTTCAAATAGCTTCACACCAGAACAAGGACTCCCCCAAGGATCACCACTATCGCCATTATATAATATATACTGCTATGATATATACAGCACAAATCAAGGGATTAATCTACACACATACATGCTACAATTTGCTGATGATACAGCACTGATAGCACATGCTAAGTCCTTATCGCGTACTATTAAAAATCTGCAATATTTAATGAACAAAACACTAACATGGTTTTACCGATGGAGATTACATCCTAACCCTGCAAAATCGCAGTTTATTATCTTTCACCACAATATTAAAGATAATTCCCTACAGTCAAGATAGCCAATCTGGAAATGAAGCCAAAAGCGTCAGTGAAATACCTAGGATTAATAATTGATAATAAACTAAACTTAATCAACACACTTCCACTATTAAAAGAAGACAATAACCAGGGCCAAACATTTCAGAACTTTGACATACAAGGACCAAGGAATAAGCAAAACAACTGCCAGCCGAATATACAAACCATATGCAGACCTCTCCTTGAATAGTCATACATGTTTAATATAAGAAAAACAGCTTAAAACCTTGAAGTTGCTGAAACTACATCCCTTTGCATTATAACAAAAGTACGACATCCCAGAAACCCTTTACATAATCCATCAAACCAGCTACTGTACAATACTACCCAGATCCAACCAATTTCCAGCAGACTAATACAATTATCAAAGAAATTCGCCTCAAGCAGCACAACATCGACCTACTCCAGCCATTATGTATCCAAAGAACTGACTACCAGCAACAGAATCCACCATTTACATTTCCAACTACTACAATTATAGAACATTTACAAGAAATGAACAATCAGTGACGCATGATGTGTTTTTTTTTTTGAATTTCCATACTGTTACCATAACATTAATTAAACGACATTATGTATATAAAATACTGGGCAGCAGGACCTAGGTCAATAGCCCATTGGCATAGTATAGTTTATTGTATTGTGTCAATAAATGTCTTAATAAATAAATAAATAAAAAATATTTAAATATCACTTACGTTAATAACGCATTCTGCTATTCTGATTTTATAGTTTTGCATTGTTTATATGTTTAATTATTTTTCTAGAGCACTATTCAAGATTTGTTTAGTATTGATCAAACGTTGGAAACCGCCGCACAGCGTATGTCGGAAGTAGTTGATACTCACCGCGAAAGAGAAAAATTCATAGCCAATGAAGCCTCAACAACGCATACTGAAGATAAGTCGGCAATAGGAGCCTTAGAAAATGCACTTGCTGCTTGCGAAGATGATCAAGATGTGCAGGTATGAAAAAACCCTTTAAGAGTGCACTTTACAAGTATCAACAATAACCACAAAGTGTTTTTTTATGTATTATATGTATTTTTTTTTTAATTATAGTAAAATAATTTATTTGCTGGAATCTAATTAATCAAAACTATCCCTATATCCTTGTTTTGTCAGTGTTAGATTAATATAAACTGTTACTTTATCTTAGTCTCTTATGGAATAGTATCATGTTTTATTATTGATTTAATTATGTTAATGTTTCAGGCTGCTAAGACTGCTAAAGCGGAAGCTGTAGCAGATTTGGCAGAATTTGATGAAAACATTCCACTAGATCAAGAACCAGAAAAGGAAAAAGAACCAGAAGTTAGCAAAGCTGAACAGGAAATTAACAACATTATTGAAAAGGTATTATTTTAAATTGGCAATGAGGTTTTGAATAAATATATGCCACAATTTAAATCTAAACTTAAACAATTCCTTTGACCCAACATGAAGTACAATCGAGTTTCTGTTAAGCCAAAAATACAATTTGTTAAATTAATTCATTACCAATATTCAATGCAGTGTACAATTAGTAGCTAAATATATAAGATGAATATTAATTTAAAACACTCATTAAGCTTTCTGTATTAAAAAAATAGTTTAGTCTTTGGAACACGTCTAGAATAGATTGAGTAGTGGGCAAAAAAGGTTTAAGTAGCGTGTGATAGGGTATGTTTTCTGTACCTTAAAGTATTTAGCCTTAACATTTTCATTCTGGTAATTCCTAAATTAAATGTGTTAAACTACAAATGACAAAATTATGAAAGTGGGGATTGCCTATTAATTTGTCAGATATTGGTTTTTATAAGCGTGTGTGTTGAGCCTTCTGGTTTATCAGATCATGAGGCAGTGATATTCACTTTAGTACTGCCTTCAATCGCTAATAAAAATCATTTTCGATATCAAAAAATTTATGGTTTTATCAATTTTAAAAAGCTTAAACGCCAAGTTTGACTGGTCGCAAATCTTAAATAATATTGATCCTTTTGCCAAATTCAATGAAAATGTTATAAAAATATATAATAAAAATCTTTTTCCAACAGGTAAAATAAAAAATACATGGTTGGGCATTCGGATCTCTGCGGTGAATCTTCGATTTTTTACATACTTCATCACTGGTCTTTGGTTTCACAACTATTTTTATAAATATAGAGAGACGAGTTGTAAAAACTGTGAAGCAGAACTATTATGGTAGTAGGTTAAGTAATTGCCAAACCATGACTGGATAACAGTAGTCTACTGTTAATAAATTAACTGGTAGATCAAATTCTCCCAAGGGACATATTAATATAGACCCAAGTATCCTAAATTGACTGTTTAGTGTTGATAAATTGATGTTGATCCGCCCTTTTATTTAAAGTTATCAGTGCTAATTTTTACTTGTCTCACACGAGACTAAAACAATAATGCAATCCATTTAAAAAAAAATTCTTTTGGCATTGATGGTTCTCCGTAAAAGTATTTGAAAGCCTACTGTCTTGATGTTTTTTTTAGATTCTACTAATGTATCTGATTCCTTAAAAAAACGGATGTGATTAATCTATTGTATAAGGGATGTGATCCCTTATACAATCTTCATCCAATCTCCTGTCTACCAACCTCATCTAAAATTATTGAGAAGGTGGTTAAAGTAAGAATGCTAAGTTTTATCATCAAGCAGCATAGGCTGTTAGTTAAATACCAGTTCGGTACCAGGAATAATTGGTTGGATTGCTGCGGCAGTGTTTTGCTACTTTTCTAAGGCATTCAATTGTGCAAAACGGCTGCTTAAGTTGCCTTATGGGATAGCACTGGATTGGTTTACATCTTGTCAGGCAAAAAACAGTAGAGTCTTAGTTAGATATATCTAAAGCACTTAACGTCAAACATGAAGTTCCTCAGTATTGGATCCATTGTTGTTTTTACTATACATTAATAATTTGACAACGATCGGTATACAGGACCAATTGACTTTATTCGCCGATGATACTACCATATTAGGGTGGGGTAGAGAGGCTGCAGATTAATAAATATCGTCTCCGGTGATTTAGGAAGGGTTCAATCATGGTGCAATTCCAACTATCTTAATCTTAATATCAGTAAGATGAATGTTGCTACTTTTAAATTTAATATAACCTCCGCTGCGATTGTCCAATTGAAAATAAGTCTGCGACAAAATTTCTGGGTCTGTGGATAGATAAAAAATTAAAAGTTTGGTGATCATATTTGTATTCTTAATGCCAAGTTAGCGTCTGGTTGTGGTTGTTATGCAGTTCAGAGAGTCGCTAATGAGCTAGATTGGTTGGTTCATAGCAAGAAGTTTTTACTTTTGCCCAGTTGAATCTCACCTGTCCGTTATATATGTGGTGTTAGGTCTAGAGATCACTGCAGGCCTGCAGTCATTGTAGCAGAAACTCCTAACGTTGCCCTGCATATTAATATCTGAAACAGTGTCTTTGTTTCATAGACATTGCAGAAAATTTTCATTCACATCACTATTCCTAAATCTCCACTGACAAAGAATTCTCTTATGTATGGAGAACTTAAGATTTATAATCATTTTTCTGTAATCATAAGTTTGGTGATCATATTTGTATTCTTAATGCCAAGTTAGCGTCTGGTTGTGGTTGTTATGCAGTTCAGAGAGTCGCTAATGAGCTAGATTGGTTGGTTCATAGCAAGAAGTTTTTACTTTTGAAAAATAGTTAAAAATATTATGTTGCAAGAGATCTCTTATAGCTTAGACGAGTTTTCTAGTGATATGTTGTAGAGACATATTTATGTATTTGTGCGTGGTGTATGGATACATATGATTTTTATTGCAATGGTTTATTTTTGTTTTTTTTTAAGTATTCATATCACTGTTTTACGGCCATGTGATTTTATTAATACTTTTGCCGATAGTTTAGTGTAGAGATAAGCTTTTTTATTTTAGACATATAGTTTTAGGTACATTTATGAAAACTTGTCAGCAAGAACTGTTCTGTTATTGATAAAGCGATTTTTTACTTTGACTTTGGCATTGGTTTTATTACAGTCATTTAATTTGCTACTACTAGCATTAGAGTTTAAAAAATAATTATGTATTCTTTTTTAGTTGTCACCTATTGAGAAATATGCAATGAAGTTTATTGAGCAGACGGAATCTGCGTGGTCTGCAGAACAACTGGCTGCGGCGGCAAGGCAAATTGAAGAGCAAAAACGAGAATGGGAGTTAAATCAAATGGCAGCTATGCGTGAAGAGGAAGAGAGGAGAGCTCGGGAACTTGAAGAGGAAAATGATATGATCACATACACTCGTGAGGATGCCACTAATCAGGTTAGCCTAAAAAATAAAAACTCAAATAGGTCCAAAAGAATGTTATTAAATAAAAGTAAAATGACCACCAAAGTTTTAAAGAAGAAATCTTCCCTAAAAACTAAATTACCAAGATCGAAGCGGCTAAATACCGTAACTAAAACATTAAATAATACAAAAATTGATGATACTGATAATAGTATTAGTAGCCCTAATGAAAATAATTCAGTAACAAGTAGTAGCGATGAAGAAGAGTCCAGTTCTGATAGCAATTCATCAGCAGAGTCAGATTTAACACTTTCGGAAATTAAACAACACTCTTACTCTAATATAAATAATCGAGTAGATCACAATTCTCCTAGAACGAGGTCTAGAGGTACTGTTGCTATAAATCTATGGACTTTAGACGTTAGTCCTATTTTACCAGGTGTTAAACCGGTAAAACATTCCAAATTAAATTTTGTAAATAAAGATGTGCATGATAAGGATAGTAAAAAAGGACCCAAAAGACGTAAATCTTGGTCAGACGATGAAAAAAATCTGTCGGAAGACGAAAATACAAAAAAATCTGGCAAGAAATTTAAAAGTAAAAAAAATATTTCTGAAGAGGTAAATGAGGTTACAGAAAACCATACTGAATCTGATGTGACTATAACAGAAGAAGTTGAGTCTAATTTGCAGATCGTTAAAAATCAACCTGTAATGAGCAACACTTTAACTATTGAAAATGCAAATAATCCTGTTAAAAATAATTGCGATATTTCTTCTAGTTTGTGCACAGATAAGGTATGTAAAGTTGTTCTAAGTGACATAATAGCTGAAGGGCAGTATGTAATTCCAGATAATGTTGATACATCCAATGATTCAGTAAGTTCTTTAGAAGCATCTAAAGTAGATTTAAATATTTTGGAAAACAAACCAGACTTGAAAGCTGTCTCAGAAAAAAACGAATGTAATGATATACAAACCACAAATACAATTAGTAATTGCGATAAAAAACATGTTTCATCTGAAAACCTTATTAAGATGTCTGAAGTTACTAAATCAACCATAGACGTTGAAGGTTCTAATACTATTGAAATCACTAAAAATGATATTTATTTAAAAAACGATACATCTGAACCTTGCCCCTCCAATTCTGTTTTTTTAAATACTAACGGTATTAGCGAAAAGTGTGATAATGATAATGAAATGCCAAAGGAAACTGATGAAATAGAAATGCCAAAAGAAAATATTGCAACTAACATTACAAAACCCAACATAGATAATGAACCAAAAGTCGATAAAAGCTTTGTAAATTTTAAATTGCCAGAATCTAGAAAAACATATAGAAAGTTGAATAAGAACTTAAATAATACAACTTTAGATGGGTGGGTGACTAGAACAACTTTACCCAACCAAACAACCGAAATTGATTCCAAAAATAATTTTAGTGATGCCAATGTTGATTTTAAAGTTAATGAAGCCTTGAAAGAATCTGAATAAACTAATAATGTATTAATTAGGTGTACATAGAAAATATAGTGTGAATATTGTGATCTATAAAATAGGTTATTTGTACATACAAAAAAATTTAGAATTTAGTTTTTTTACAGGAACATTAATTTTTATTATGAATAACTGTAAATTATATGGTGTGAATGTGTACATGTCACGTTGGCTTTTTTTAACATTATAGTTTTCAGACGTCCTTAATGTTTATTAATTGTTTTATAGAATATAATGTGGTAGATTGTTACTTTCTTTCTTTCACCTAAATTTTTTTTAAAAATGGTATAAATTTCTATATTTTATAAATAAAAGGGGCATTTAAGACTATATTACAATGTTAAAATAATTCATTCTTTGTGATATGTAGCTTGCTTTTTGTTTGTTTCTTTTGTTCTGTTTAATCCAATAGTTAAAAAACCTGCGTTCGTTTAACCTTTATGAGTAAAACTTGACAAAAAACGAAATGTGTAGGAACTTTTAAGTCAGTGGTGTATTTTAATAGAAATATCCTCTACAACTTACTTTTTTTACTCTTAAAATACTACATTTTCACTTTTATTATCCCCCGTCGTCTTCCTTAAATTTTTCTCCTAAAGAAGCTTAAAGAAAATTACCAGTAAAAACAATATGTTAAAAAAAACTTAATCATGTTTACGATTGCTAAATTAAAAAATACCGGTCGGACCTCCTAAAGTAATGCTGAGCCACAATAGACGGATTGGTCGCGGTGGAAGGGTGTTATACCCACTCACTTTAAACCTACCTATCTAAAGTAATGCTACAAAATCACATTATTAAGATATTGATTATATTAATATTTTGTTTATTATAAATAAATTTTAATGTGGTATACAAAAATAAATTAAGTTTTTTAATATTTTTATTGCGACTGGTAAATTAGCAGGTTTTTTTACTTTGTTTTCTTTTTATAGATTATATAACTGATAACATAAATTAAGTTGTAGAAGTAAATGTGATAAGTTGAAAAATTAATTTATCCTGCCAAATTTTAAAATTAAGTATTGGTAATTTTTATTTTTTAATTTAGTCATCTCTCGGATTTTATTTTCAGAAAAAAAAAGGTAAATTTCAAGTCTGATTACTCTAATTATATATAAATCATATTATGTGATGAAAGAAAGCAAAGTAACAAGTTTTATGTAAATATTTTTACCATTATGTGACAAGATTTATTTTTGTAAAATTTAAATTTGTACTATTCACAATTATTTGGGCATTTCAAAATCGCTGCCAGGAGTCCGATTTTATTATCTACTGAAACTAAAATACTGGCCATGTACATATTTAGGTTAGATTAGTATAAACACAAAAAAAGATACAGAAAAATAAAGAAGTTCTCTTGCATATGTACTCGTGTTTTATTTCACGGGATCGGCCGCGGGTTTTGGTGCCTTTTTGCTCAGATGTCCTCAGCAGTGCAGGGCACCAAAACTTTGCCCGCTGGACATGAGCAAGGGGGCTTCTTTATCAAAACCTGCGACCTTTCCAACAACTCCAGCATAGTAAAACCAGAAATGTAGTGACCGCCATAAAATTTCAACTTATTAGAGACAGTCACATTTTATGCAAAGACATACTCTGTTTAGCCATAGTAAATTTTATACTTTATCATTAAATTTTTATAACAAATATTAATCCATTAATAAACAAATAAAATTCATATAAACTATGAAACGTTTCTACCTATTTCATGATATATTTTTATTCAGACTTGAATTTGTTTTAGGAGATACCCAATTTTATTCCTTTTCTACAACTCAAACAATGGGTAACAATAACAGTCATCGACTAATATTAATTTATGAGCTTACTATATTTGTGGTTTTACTATACCAAGCAGAATATAAGTTTATTTCTACACTTGGTAACATACTCAAGTTTCAGGAGGGACCGATATACTATTGATGCTTAGTGAGGAATCTGGTTGCTGGGTTTATTCAACATATATTTATGTATAGCCAACTACATTTTTTTAAGACGGAATTCAGAGTTTTACGTTGTTAGTAGTTAAAATTACGTTGGCCACATTTCTACTAAGGCAATAATAATAAATATTAAAATAATGAATAGATTAACCACAACTAACACTAATACAGTATAACAGCTAGTTTGATTTAGACTTCTGCTTTAATACATAAGATTTCAAAAAAGAAAGCTAATTGATTTCATATGTTTTAAAATATGAACTTGTCCTTATTTTATTTTTAAAATCTAAATATAAAATAAAAGTTAGGTACACCATTTAAACAAATATTAAATAGGTAACTTTTTTAAGACACTATAAAATAATTTTAAATTATATCCATTCCAGAATTGTATTTTGCCTAAAATACTAATAAAATTTTAATAGAAAGAAAAAAGTATTTTAGAAATATAGAATTTATAATTAGAAATCAAGAAATAAAGTAGTTTTTTCTCAAAATTTGTCGCATTTCTCATTTTTATTGGATTACAAAAAAGGCAAATATAATTTTCCTTGTTATTTCTTGTAGTTGTGATTTAAAAAAGCTTACTGTCTAAAGTGGTTTTAATTAGGGACATAATAGTTTTTGCCAAGGGAAAGTGTTCCTTTTATTTATTTATTTAATTACGTTTTTAAAGCGGTAAGGCTAAGCAATTCTTTTTTGTAATAATTTTTTAACTGTTAATATCATAAATTAATAAGAAAACCTTAAGTTATACTGTTTAATTTCTGAATTCAATCGGTATTTAGTCTATGCCGAATATATAATAGTCTAAGATTTCACTGCTTGAGTTCTAAGTTCATCTGTTTTTTATCAGAATACATTTTTTGGATTTAATTAAAAATAAAATGATATGGATCCGCAAGGTGGCCTATCAAAATATGGCCGAACTTAATTTTAATTAAAATTTTATTTATTTATTTTTTGATTAATTTCGTTCACTTGTTTCATGGATACCATATTATTTATTTAAAATAAAAATATAGAAAGAATTTAAAAAGTACTATTTCTCACTTGGCCGCAACTTAATGTATAACTTCGTAGGTTTTCTACGGTATAATATTAATGTATCTGATAAATTATGTATCAAATTAGAGCTAATTTTTTTAATCCACCCGATGGAATACGGTTTTCTATGCACAAGTGGCTGCAAATAGTAGTTGCTCTGTTCAAGATACATATGAATAAGATAAAAGTTAACGCATCACAGTGTCCATCAGACAAGAACGCACTATGCCAGCGGTCCAGCTTGTTTACAGTTGGGTTAAAAAAAATCTACTTGGTTTTTTTCATTTTGTGGAGTTTGGCAGTGGATTGATAAGGAAAAATATGAATTCGCATAAAAATAAATATTCATTTAGTTTTATGCATGTAAAGATCTAAAAACTAAGATCCTTTAAGGTTTTTTAATAAAATTTATATTAAAAATATTTTAGCTATCTTTCTAAGTTTTAACGCTTATGAAACACAAAGTAGTTTAAAATAAATATATGAAAAAATATTCATTTTTAATGTTATACTTCAAAAAGCATAAAATCATATTTATGCACAAAATAAATATTAAAAAAATTATTCATATTTGGAATAATTAATTTTAAAAATAATTAAATAGGTCAAATGTATTAAGAGAAATACCTTATAAAAAAATACATATTTTTTTTTACTATAAAAACCGTTATTGTAGGTATTTTTTTTAATCAGTATTATAGTGTTATTTATTGAATTTGTAATTAAATATCAAACAATAAAAAATCTATTTTTCAATTTTGTGTTTATAAAAAAGACAAGGAATAGTTATTTATGCAACCAGTTGGAAAAAGCACTATTTTTCGTAACGAGCAGATTTCTGCGGAACGAGCGAAGCGAATTCCGCAAAAGAATGTGAGTTATGAAAAATAGTGTTTCCCAACGCGTTTCACACAATATTTTTTCTAATATCAAAACTCATTGACGTCAACTATCTTACTCACCAGTTGCGAAAAATTTTACTTTTCGTAACTAGTTATGAAAATTAAGATATTTCACAACGTCAATGAGTTTTGAGAAGTGTCAGTTGACATGACAAAATTTAAAAATATATTTTTTTTAATTTATAACAATAAATACAATTTGTACTTTTTAACAATAAAAAATCCTGAATTTTTTTTTATTTTGATATTGTAAAACCAAACTAAATAATTTGGTTTTTAAATTTATCTATTTTGTTTTTTAAACTACTCTGTTTCATAGGCGTTAAGAAAAAATTAGAAAGATGGTCAAAAACTTTTTAGGATATAAATTTTATCAAAAAACTTGGCAATTGGCAATTTTTAGATCTTTAAAACATAAGACTAATTTAAAATATTTTTTATTTTATTTTAATTTTTTTTCATCAGCCACCGTCAAACCCTACAAAAAAACAATTAAATGTTTATTTTTTGATTTTTTATACCTGAAAATAGGTGAAACCTCAATTTTAAACAAACTGTACAAAAGGCATAGTGCGTCCTTATCTGATGGATATAGTTGGCAACTTCTATTGGCGGCCACTTTTACATAAGCAACCATCGTGTAGAAAAAAAATTAGCTTCTATTAAATTTTTGAGGATAGATCAAGAAAGATTTTATAAAGATTTTTTTAGATACAGTTATGGACGTGGAAATTCTACGAAGTTATACCTGTTTACACCTGGCTGACATTAGGTTGCAGCCAAGTGAGAAATGGCATCCCAAACTTTTTAAGTCTTTTATAAGTCTCTCTTTCAAATAAATAATATTTTATACCTAAAACAAGTGAACGTTATTGTTAAAAAAAGTTAATTCAATTTTAATTGGGTCATTCCATTTAAAGTGGTTCAAGGCTGGTTGGTTAACCATTTTTAAAAATAATAAAACTTTCTAGTTTATTGATGGCGGCCATTTTGATTTTGATGCACACGCCTAATATTGTTATGATTGTAAAGGTTTACAAAAACATTCAAAACTTTAAAAGTACTTGTCTTAGAAGAATAAAATAAAGTTTCAGTACTTTATTTACCCATCTGTCTCTTTTATTGAGATGAAATTTTGCGTACACGTTTAATTTGAATGTCAGTGTATAGTTAGCTAAGTGTTTCTCTTCTACATCCACTATGACGGACTAGTTAATTGTTATGCACTCCCACGATATACCATATCAAATAAAAGGGTTTGCTGAGAAGAATACCAAAAATATAATGACGTCACTCTAAATCCAATGTGGCGGACCGGCCAAGATGGCGAACCATGTTTTTATGCACTGCCATGATATGGGCATTAATTAAAAGGGTTTTCTGAGACGAATACGAAAATTAAAATGACGTCACTGAAAATCCAATTTAGCGGACTAGTTATTTCACTCCCATAATATGGGTATTAAATAAAAGTGTTTACTGAGAAGAATACTAAAAATAAAATGATGTCACTTTAAATTCGATATGGTGGACCCATCTATAAACCAAAAAATGCATTAATAGTAAACAAACATTTTTAAAACAAGCTTTTATTTACATGTTGCAAAAAGAAGAAAATTATATTTAAATTAAATCAAACCCATCAATTTATTACATTACACAATTCATATGATATAAAAGCTTATCATGACATTTACCTGTTTATATAAAGAAGAATACAATATGTAACTTAATCTTGACGTAAGTAATTCTAAGAAAATAGGTAAATCTCGCGACAGGGTTTTATATCATATAAATTATGTAATGTAACAAATTGATGGGTTTGATTTAATTAAAGGATTATTTTCTTTTTCTTTAGTACACGTACATTAAAGCTGGTTTTTAAAAGTTTTTTTTACTGTGAAAATCACAGGACAAATTGAATGTAAAATCCAGCGAAATTTTACTTTTTGTCTTTTTTTCAAGTAGAGGGTGAATCGAATACAATCTGATTTCTTTTTTTATTGGTTAGTATATGTTGGTAAAGAGTAAAACTACAAATAATATTTATTGTAATACACCCACCCTTCAACTTTTATGAATTGTTAAAAAATCATTTTTTGGAAAAAGCCCTAATTTTGCCTTTATATAAGCCTAATTGGGTTGAAGATACAAATCTGTAATTTACAGAAATTGCATTCCTTAAGTTTATGTTTCTAGAAAATTTAAAAAAATGTTATATATTGTACTGAAAAAAAAAACCTTGAAATTGTCAAATTATCAGTTTGGAGCACACTAAAAATGCTGCTGGAGCTTTCATATTGTGCTTTCATGCTTAACTTAATATATTATTATTATGCTTTATGTTGTTGACACAAATTTTCAGCAAGAATTCATCTGCTGGTATCACGTTCTTTCAGTCTTGGGACCATGTCTGACCATGAAACTATCTTTTTAAGACATGCCTAATTTCTCAATTTTGACGGTGCTGATACACCCAAAATATAAAAAGCAGGATCCAACATTTCAGTATTCTCATGTGGTATATTGCTCTTGGTCTCCACATTCTATAAATTTTTCTACTTGTTCAGATAAAATAGCCATAAAACAGTTGGAGCTTTTTCATGGTCCCAAGGCTGGCCTAATATAAAAGCATTAGATGAATTGTTACACAAAATTTGTTTTAACAACATAAAGCAAAATAAGATAATAAATTAGGTGTAAAAGCGCAATATGAAAGCTCCAGCAGCATTTTTTGTATGCCAAAAAATCGCTCTAAACTGATTCTTTGTCATTTTTAAAGTGTTAACAACTTTTTCGCAGTAAACACATAACATTTTTTTAAATTTTGTAGGAACCTATACATAAGAACAGCAATTTGTGTATATTTCAGATTTTTATCTTCATCCCAATCAGAGTTATATAAAGTCAAAATTAAGGATATTTTTTTTGAATATATATAAATTATGGTGTTAATATCAGAATATTTAAGGTTATACTACCAACAAATTAAAAAATCCGATAGTATTTGATTATCCTTCTACTTGAAAAAAAAATACAAAAAGTGAAATTTCGCTTGGTTTTACATTTAATTTGTCCTGTGATTTTTACATAGAAAAAACAGAGATAGGTAAATAATGATAAACAAGAAGGTTTTTGTTTTATTCTTTTAAGACAAATTCTTTTAAAGTTATCAATGTTTTTGTAAACCTTTTCAAATCCAAAATTAGGCGCTTGCATCAAAACCTAAATGGCCGCCATTAATGAACTTCTTGAAATATTTTTTTAATGAGTTTTAGAGTCTTGAAATATAGAAAGAACAACCTGGAGAGTTTCATTATTTTTAAAAATGGTCGAGAAGCCATTTTTTACCACTTTAGGTGGATTGACCCAATTAAAATTACCTAAGGTCATATTTTGATAGGCAACCTTGCGAATCCGTATTAGTTTTTGATAATTAACTAGAAAAAATGTATTTTAATAAAAAAAAAACTAATGAAATCAAGCCGTGGAATCTTAGACTATAATTACATTTTTTGTAGTTTTAACTGTTCAAGTTATACAGTAAATATAAAAAAAGGTAAGTAACCAAGTCACTGTTTTTTTAGTTTATTTTGTTCCTGATTTATTTCTTGACAAATGACTTTTTAAGTAACTCGTCATAGCATCTTAAATATTATTACTATAAAGGTCGCAGGTTTCTTTTTTTTTATTTGTTAAGAAAATTGATGTATGGTTGTTATAATTATTTCAGGTTTGGGTGTCAGATAATACCATGGAACAAATGCCGGTAAGCATATTTATGTATTATTTAACAAATCCGTATCTTTTAGGTGTTATAGTGCAGCTTAATTATATTTTTATAATTGGACTTGTAAATCTGATTTGTTGCTCAAATTAGAATTTCCGTACATACATGCTTTGTTAGGCAGTGTGCAGAGCGGATTGTTTTCAAATGATTGTCTGTTGCGCCCGCACTCTCGTCGAGCGCATAGACTATTATATACTGGTCTGGAAGACCCTTGGAACCATCAGAATAGTCTGGCAGTTTAAATATACTTTTCCATTGACATTTTTGTAATTTTAAGGGATGATAAAGTAACCGGAGGATACCTGCCAGATAGGTATTTTCATAATTGACCGATAGTAAAATATTATTTAAAAATTTTCTAGCTTTGTGGAAAATGGGTTAGACGGATGGTTCACTGGCTCTTAAACTAATAAGTTTCATCGTCTACCGATATTTGAAACGTTTAATAGTTATGGGCCAGAAGGAGGTTCTTCATGTTAAATAAAATAAATAATAAAACATCTGATTTTTACAAATACTTTTTTATATAAAAAAAAACACAAGACACAAAGAAAAACAAAAAACCTTTAATTTTTACAGTTGACAGAAACTCATATCCATTGTGGATTAGAGCCTATGGCTTCGATGAACATGCGATTGAAAAAAACGACACATCTTATCGAAGTATGTAAGCTTTCACGGCCGATTTTAACTACATTATTTGGGTGTTCCGGGCTTATTTGCCGTGGTCTGTTGTATTTCTACCTGACGTTTCGTCTACTACTGCGGCATTATCCAAGAATATACAGAGAGGCAATAAAAATACAAAAACATAATAACTTTAATAGAAAAGAAGATGGCCTCAATCTTAGCAAGACTTGGATACCAGCACTGAAAGATGCAAGAACGCTAAAGGTGAAGGCAGAAAACCCAAGCCCTTTCCCATTGGCTGAAACGGAACCGAAAGTCCCGCTCACCAAAAGCAGAAGCCTCCACAGTCGCCGTAACAGTCAACCGTGAGCCGACAAGAAGAGTACTTCGACCTCGGACACACCTTTAATAATGTCTGCCGCAGTAGTAGACGAAACGTCAGGTAGAAATACCAACAGACCACGGCAAATAAGCCTGGAAAACCCATATAATGTAACGACACATCTCTCTTTAGCGCTTTTCCATCGATTAATTTAAAAACGGGTTGATGGAACAGCGATTAGTCCGCACGGTCTATTGATGAATAAAACAACACGCCTATATATTTATCAGTCGCTACTTAATAAATAATTATTGATAGAACAATTCAAATTCAGCCGGTGAGCTTTGTTGTCTTTTTCTATCGTGTATAATTTTTGGCTCGTAGGCTATAAATTTATTTCCTGATTTGGACTTCGGAATATTTTTGGTAAAATGTTTTAATCGTGGAACTATATATTTCATGGCACTTCTGTCAATAATAACTTAAAAGAATATACTCATAATCACTTCTATTATTAAGTATGTATGCTAAGTTGTGTTATAATGATATTGACATAAGATATTTCCTAGGCATTTTTAACACAAATATAAGTCATGTCAAAAATGTAATTTCCTGTAAAAAATTTATGAAATATAAAAATTTGCATAAGTTGTTTCTTATACACTTTTTATACAAATATTAAATCAAAAGAAATAACTTCAGAAATACGTATCACATAAAACATAGTATTATTCACAGACCGAAAAATTTTATTTCGTTTTTATTTTAAATGTTTAGATAATATGAACATTTTAATAAGTTATTGTTGGATTTACTCGCTAGGAAAGTTTCTATACAATGGTACCGCTACGGTCCTGGTCCCAGGGTATGGCCACTGAATGTGCTAAGCCTTATTAACCCCTATAAACTGGCAGATCGCCTAAAATAGAAAAAAGAAAAGAACCAAAAAATCAAAACACTTATCTAAGTTTTGGTGGCAAGTCTGCACACTCAGTCGGTATACCCCGGGGCCAGGAACAGAGCGGTCTCATTGTATAGAAACTTTGCAGGCCAGTAAATCCAACAAGAACTGATTTAAACATGAATCCGCCACAAAACTATAAAACATATTTAATATAAAAATATTCCATGTAACAACTTTTAGGGATAGAATTAGATCAAATAATTTTTCATTGAAGATATGTAAAGTTTTTTTTCTCTGTCTAGATGTGGTGTCCTCCAACACCTCCACAACAAGATACTGATGTTTATATGGATCAAACCATGTCATTTTTATATAATGACAGTGTAATGTCCGAGTCTCAACTTCCCCCTATTTATGTCAAAAAAGATATCAAACGAAGATTAGAAGGAAGTTTTGGTTTAGATTATAGGCGGCCTTTAAAGATACCAAGAAAGGAAGATACATCAAATGCCCCCCGGTCACTATTTCATTCTCCTGCTCTTTTAAAGATGAGAAGAGACTTGAAACTACAAAAATATCGTGGTTTAATGAGACCTTCCATATCTGTGCCTGGAAAACCAAATTCTTCCAAACCAGGCAGTGAACAATCGGTTTACCACAACTGGACCATTCACGAAGATATGGCATTGGTAAAAGTTATCCAAACATTCCAAGGATTACCTTTAAATTTAATTGTAATGTCGCCGGGCCAAACACCTAACTGGGACTTTGTATCCGATTACGTCAATACTGTTTCAATAACTTACAGATCACCGAAACAGTGTAGACAAAGGTAATAAATAATTGTAGTTTCCACGCTACTTACCATAAAACGAAGCCAGTATAATATAATTCAAGAATTTTTAACCATTTATAAATTAATTTACACTTATAGTACTTTTGACAGTTCGACATCCGTAGACCATTGTTTTGCGTAATTTTGATTCTGTTCTAGTTTAGTGCCACAATAAAGGTATTTTTATAACTGATTAAACCTTTATTTGGTTAAGCTAGTCGTTAAATGACAGCAAATCCAGTTCGTTGTGACATATTTAAATATTTTATAAAAATAATGTTTATTTTTTATGTTTTGTATACGCCATACATAAACCAAACACACAAATATATTAAACTATTCTTAAAAAAGTGTAACTAAAATTAAAAACTACTCTCAAGACAATAACTTAGTTTGCAGTAATTATAATACGGCGATATGTTACGGGTTTATCTGATGTTTCCGCCTATTTTCCCCCTATCATAACTTTGTTACCGTTTTACATAAAGGTATGAGATTTGGTATGTAACTTCACATAAGTGTTTTAATTACCTGTTAAAAAGTTATGTTTAGTGGTTTCTGAGATATTCGATTAAAAACCGCCGATTTTAGTACAGTCTAACTGACTCACTCACTCATTGACTCATCAAAATTATGGAGCTCTTCCCGGGGGAGTGGAAATCTTAAATTTGGTATGTAAGTAGGTTTAAGGACACAAGTAAAGAAAAATATTTGAAAACTGCACATTTTAACTTTGAACGCACGGAAACAGGGATCGTATATTTAGGAGGCAGAGTTTTATTCCATTCATTGAACTTAAAAAAAATTAAAGAGATTATACCAAAAACATTTATGTAAAATAAGGGCCAAGTTCCTATCCAAAAATTTTTGCCTCTTAAAGTACTGAGATCTAAATTGTTAGTTTAAATCTGAGTTCTTTAAGAGACCAAGAGTTTTCAACAGTAACTTGGCCCTTATTTAGATAAGTTTTTTTGGTATGATGTTATTAATTTGACACAAAATAAGTTACCCCGCATAATCGCACGTCCACGGGAGACGTCTTGCACATGGAGTAACAGATTGAATATTGCATGAAGCTATAGATTGCTAATGATTAATAAGGTAAAATTTAGGTTATTTTTTTACGTTAAAATATTTAGTTGTTTTAAAATACGCATTTGGCGTTGAAATGATGACGTATTTAATAAAATATTTTAAAACCGGTGCATTTAGTCTTATACCGTTCTCCTTAGGACTGCTTAAAATATTTTTCAATCCCAGAGTGACAGCGAGATTCAGCACTTGTTTGAAAAATTCATTTCCAAAATTGTGTGATGTGCTGGACCATTTTGTGCGTGTATAAAAGTATAAAGTGAAAATATTCCTTTTTTAATCAACTAACCTGTAGTTATCAAAATGATCGAAGGTAACGTGAACGACGATTTAAAGAATACTGTGGTAAGAGGTATTACAAGATTTAATAGAAACTATAGCTTTGAGAAAGTAATTAATCAAATGTTTGTATTAACGACATAAAAAAATATATCTAAAATTTCGTGCTTCCGACATTTTGAAAATATTTTTTTACCTTTTTATGCATTGCAACCATATTAATAATAGAGGAGGGAATAACGGTTCTTCTTAAATAACGTGTTACTCGTTCTCGTTGCCCAGAAATAACGTTCTAAAATAACGTGATTTGAAAACGAAGTTATTACAAAGTTCTCTAACCCAAACCAAAAAGTTAAATTCAACTATGTATATTTTTTTCCTTAATACGTTTCTTTTTTATATTTAATCTATATTTTTTAATAAGTGTTATTTGTTTTTATATTTTATTCATAGGAAATAGGTTCTATTTTGTTGGTAGAATTTTTATTATTTTTCATTAAACATTTATATTTTATAATGCTTTATTTCAAGTATTATTTACCCCTGTTATATTATTTAATTGTTATACTTTTAATTTTTAACCAAATCATATACGGCAACACGAGTTTCAGTCGTTTCTGCAGTCCATCTACTTCGAAGCGAAACTAGAATAACGTTATTGAATTCGTTCTCAAATAACTCAGAACGGGCATTCGGTGCGTCTCTCAGTCCTAAAAACTACCTACCTAATAACTAACTAATAACTTTTAACTTCATTCGCTTTTTGTTCCCGAATAACGTCGTGCATGCCTGTCGCGGTGACCAGACCGGTTAGATGATGCAGTTCTCTCGTTCCTTGGTAACGTTTCGTTCTAATAAAATAACGTTACCCAAATAACGACTCGCCTCTAATTAATAATAGTTGAGAAACTTAAGAAGATTGTTCTAACCTATGGAAATTATCTTGAAGGGTGCTTGGGGATATGTGCAGTACCTTGCCTAAAGAGCATAAAATGGTGTGGTACCGGGTCTTCATATTAAAATTGTGGCCCATCGTTGCAGACACAACAATACGAAAATTAACCTTAATAATTATCATTAAGTATATAGTGCACTATAACGTTTTTATGCAAAAAATAATTCAATCCGTCATAGAAAAACTTATTTTTGTATTTTATTTATTATGGGTCTTTTAGCTATTTCTAAATTAGTGAGGTTAGGTCTTCTTCTTCTTCTTCCCTGGGAGCCGTCTTGATTCACTACCGGAGGCAGCGCAGCCTCTTGGGCTTTTTGTGCCTAATCTCCCATTATCATTTATACCAATCCTCCCATTAGTCTCGTTCCTTCCACAAGTCTGTATAACCCCGAGACTGTTTGGTTGATATATTCCTGTGGGCTCATTTTCGGTTGCCCAAATAATGCCTGTCTTTTGTGATTCAATGCTTTACAATCGCACATGATATGGTAGGCTGTTTCTTCCCCCTCGTCGCACATTCTGCAACTTGGGTCCCCAATGTATGAGCCTATCTTGTGTAGGTGTCCTCTTAGGCTATCGTGCCTGATAGCAACCCTACCGTTATGCGAAGTCTTTTCCTACTTTGTCTGAGGAAGAGCTATCCTTCGTTTTTTTGGATGGGCCCCTTATGAAGCTTTTTCCATGTCTAATTCTACTGAGGTTTCCCCAGTATTCCTCGTTTTTGTTTCGGATCCATTCCCTGGTTTGCCCTCGTGCTGTGGTTTTGGTCACTCCAAGGGCAGGTTCTGGTCCAAAGTATGGTGTGGATGATCCCTGTCTCGCTAGCTCATCCGCTTTTTTGTTGCCTTCTATTTCCGAATTTCCGAACGCTTGGGTGTCTGTTATTATGCAGATCCGCTTATTTTTATAAGCCCTCCTGTTATTTTCTTTAGCACAGTGCGTAAAACATATATTTCTGTTTGAAATACAGTACTGTGTGTTCCTAGTGGAATGGAGAATTGTGAATTCCTCATTTCACTGTACACGCCCGCTCCAGTTCCCTGCTCGGTTTTGGAACCATCCGTATACCAGATGATGTCTCCACTTACTTCGATCTGGAATTTTTACCTCGAAGTTTTTGTTAAATGAGTATTGGGGAATCATCTGGTCTGTTCTCTCGTCCAGGATGTTGCCGCCAACCTGACTTTTTATGTTGTTGTGTCCCAAACTAGCGTAGACAACAGTTGGTTTTTGTTGCAGTCGGAAGTAGCTCATTCTTGCCTCTCCCATCACTATGAAGTTAAGTGGTGGGAGGTCTAAGAGACACTCCATGGCTGCTGTTGGGGTTGTTTTAATTGCTCCTGTGAAAGCTAAGCAAGCAAGTCTCTGTACCTTGGCCAGTTCTGTAACAGCAGTTCTTTGTCGCATTTTTGTCCTTCATACCAGTGATGCGTATGATATCATAGGCCTTACCACCATGGTGTATAACCAATAAACCATGTTAGGTCTTAGATCACGGTTTAATTTTAAACGTTTCTTTTTCTAGTAATTTTTTTCGAAAGAAGCTCTTAGACCCAAAATCAGTAACTACTTTAAAGCAAACCATATATTTAATAAACAGAACTCAAAATTGCCTAATTTCTTTCTTTTAATAGGCTAATTTCAATTATTTGTAATGTTTTTGGAGATGATTTGTTTGTTGCTATTCGGTTGTGTGAGTTATTGAAGACCAACTGCTTTGCCTAGGTGGTTGGTCATTGAGATTGGAATTCAAGCTTAATTGGTACCGTCTTATTTACCCAACTTCACAAAAAAATTGCGTCCAGTACTTTTATACTAAGAAACTGGCTAAATATTATGTTTGAGAAATTTCTTTTAATGGCTTTTTGCGCTTTTATTTAGTTTTACATATTGCTACTTTCGCACTACTTTCTTGCGGTCATGCTGCGCAAAACACCAGATTTTTTTTACAGCGTACTGCGCATAGTGGGATTTTTGGGACAATAATTATGGCAGACATCTACATTATTTTTTTAATATTGGTTATGGATTTTACTTTTCGAATGTACTGCTAAAAATTTGTTTACACAGAATTTTTCTTATAAACAAAGGGAGACAGAGGGGTTGTTTTCTCTTTTATTCAGCTTACACGATTAAAAAGTATGAAAAATTGCAAGTCATATAAATGATGTTTTTTTTCCCTTCCATTGCACTGAATTAAGTGATAAAACCACTCTCTCATTTTTAACCGATTTTTTCCCAAATTTAAGGTAAGGTGTGAAGCATTTAAAAATAATTTTAAGGTTATTTTGCTATTAGTCGCAGTTATATTTTACCCAAAATAAAAAGAATACCGAACTGTCATTTGGTTAGGTAAATAATAAATATTTATTGATTTTGTTATTAAAAATATTTTTTTAGGTTTGATTTTATGTCTCTTAAAGTAATTTTGTGATGGCTCTTGCATTTTTCAATAATTTTTAATCGTGTTCGCTAATAAAGAAGGAAAAACAACTACTAGGTATCATTTTGTTTTAAAAAAAAAATATTTGTAATTTTTTTTCTTTCAAAAAACATTTTTTTTTTTTATTTTGAAACAGTGATATTAAATTTTTAACAGTACATTCTTAAAGTATAATCCATTACGAGTATTTAAAAAAAAAAATGTTGATGATTGCGGTGAAAAATGAACGGCGTCTGAAGTTTTGTCCCAAAATTCCCATACTGCGGCGGTGCAAGTTACAAATAAAACCAGATAAAATGATAATTTTTTGGTTTTCTATCATAAAATAATAAGTCAAGATTCCTAATAAGCTTCCAAAATGTTTAATAAATTTAACCGTAAAAAGTAAATCCGGCACTTTACTTCATAAAAAAATATTATAATTTAAATTTTGATGCAGTTAATTTTGATATTAATAAAGAACAATTTATTTTGAAATATTTTTGTAGTTGCAATTAACAATTTATTATTTTATTGGATATAAGCCCCATTTGTTTTTCTATATTTAATATAGTATTTAAAATATGTGTGATTTTTGTTTTATCATATATCGATTGTAAATGTTTTTAAAATGTAAAAATCCTGGGTCATAATTCTGAGACAAATCCCCAGCCATATTCTTTTTGCAAGGTATGCCATAGACTTATTTACCTCCAAAAAATCCCACCAAAGCCATCATGTGTAATAGACCGTCAGACCATCGTAGAAAAGAGGGATCGTACTCAGCATGCCGTTTTAAATAGTGAATATTGCCTATGCCCTAATCATTTATTGATATATTTTACAGGGTGCATGCGAATTATTAAATAGAAAATAGACCTGTGAAGTGCAAAATTAGCCACCTGGGGACAATTATATTTACTATGTCATCTAATCGATATATACACGATACATAACCTTTCAAAAACTTAAACTTAGCATACTAAGTTTGATTGTTCCAAAAATACTTTTTTTTAACAAAAGCCAAATTCGAGCTTGCCCCTTACGCTTTCAGACAGACAGACCTACACGTGCCGATAATTTTCCCCTATATTTTTTTTGCATTTCGTTTGATTTAGATGGTATATTGAGTATAAATGGTTCCAAGATAGCTATTTTTGCACTTTATAGGTTTATTTTCTAGTTCTAATCAGAACTGACCGCAGTCATCCTGTAAAACCTATCAATAAATGACCAGCATATGTATTTTCTATTTAAAAGGGCATACTAGGTCCTTTTTTTCTACCGTCCAGGAATTTCCTTTGACTTTAGTGAACTAATTTTTACTCCCTTGTTTGCAGATTATTTATTTGTTTGTTAAAATGCTTATATGACTATTAATTATCATTTTTTCGATTAGCTGAAATTGTTAGTTTAAATTTGTTTATTAAAAGCATTATGGGATTTATCGTAAATTTAAATAACTATTACTACAATTTAGTGGGCGTGACCTGTTACTTACTTCTTTAACATCACTAGCATTTGATATATAACTTTGTTACATTAAATTAATTTAATATAAATTTTAAATTTATAAGCTAAAACAAGTACAGCATTATGCAGTCTGATCTATTACATAAAAAAACAACCTTAACAGTTAGGATATAATTATTGCTATTTCTTATACCTCTGTTTGCCGTTTATACTTGTACTTATTTTACATACGAGTTAACATCTACAATTAAATTTCTCATTTCTACCAAGTTTTACAAAATTACTGATAATGGAATACCACCTATAAAGTTAGAACTTTTTGTAGTAAACAGTGGTTAGTTTGATTCATATCAATCAATACCGTTTCTAGCCATTATAAAAAACAAAATATGAAGTATTAATAAATGAAACAGTTTTAAATTATATTGTTGGCAGCCTTTGTTTGATTTTTCGACCATCTAGTTTAGTCATAATGGTACTACTACCTCTATGTGATAAAATTGTTTAGATCCAATTATTGCAGCAGAAAATGTAACTCCTTAAAAATTGATAGACTGGGGAGTGGGCCCCATTTTCATACATTAAGAAAAAAACCATTTTAATATTGTTTCCAATTCAAGTAGTGTTGTTCCATCATACATTATCTGTGCAAAATTAAATATTTTTTTTCAAGGCGATAGAAACAATTTATGTATTATTTATTTAAAGTGTTTTCAGATATTGTTTATATCTTCTGTTTTAGGTATGAAAGCTATCTTATGCATCGAGAAGAGGGTAAATATAACCTGATGGATAGCACTATGCGAAAGAAGAAAAAAATTGGACAAATCCAAAAATTACCATTACCTAATAAATCCAGGCCGACACTACGAACTTCACAGTTATATACTCAAGACAATAATACTACTTTTCTCAAATTATGGCTGAAAGGTAAATATATATATATATATATATATATATATATATATATATATATATATATATATATATATATATATATATATATATATATATATATATATATATATTATAAAAAATTTTATATATATATATAAAAAAAAAAATATATATATACTATCTTCATTAATGTTGTAAAATCCAAAAATGTTGGGGTTGCCTATTCAGAGGTTCCACAAAATTTAATAAAATATCCCTAGAAATACTCATTGGGCCGTGCATTTTAAAATCGATTTTTAAATGTCAAAAATATTTTTTTTTTTTTAAGGTTAGAAAATTTACCTTTTATCATTTTTTTAATAATTGTAATTTGAACCAAGTTATTACAGCTTTTGGATAATTTTTGTATGCATTTAGTTTAAGTCTCTTGTTTGTCAATAATTTAGTTTGCTAGATTTGGGTAGAAAAAATGTTAGTCAAGGAAACGGTCATGCACGAGGTATTTTTTTGGAGTAAAATGGATTTGAATGCGGTTTTTTATTTGATTCGTTTTCGAGCTACAAACTTTGTAAACAAATTGAATTATTGGAATAGAAAAACTTTATTTCTCTTAAAAAATGCATTTTAAGGTTTGCAGTTAGGTATAAAAATGTATAACTGGGTAAATAATGATGGAAATGAGAATTTGATACCGGGTTTTTAAGGTGGCTGACATGCCGAATATGACATTGGCAAGGGTCACGGAGTACCTGGGGCGCTGAGGATAGTGTAAACGTTAACTGGAATTTTACCACAGTTTGACTGACATTAAGGATTTGTTGTAAAACTTTAGAAGATGACGTTTACACCATCCAGGCGCACCAGGTACTCCGCAGGCCCTTGCCAATGTCATATTCGTGTTCAGCGACCCAAAACCCCTGAGTAACAAATTAGCCCATTTTCATCATTATTTACCTAGTTATAATTTTTTTATAATTGCTAATTTTAAAATGCATTTTTATAAGGCACAAATGCAGTTATTCATTTCCCATTAGTTAAATTTGTTCGAAAGTTTCTATATGTTCATACGAATTGAATGCAAGGAACCGCATTCAAATCCATTTACTGTACAAAAATACCTCTTAAGGCCATTTTCTGTGACTATTCAAGTCATGTTAACTTGTAGTTTACACAATTTATTTATATTATTTAAATAAAACATTGACTTAAAATGGGCATACTTAGATTTATTTGTACTTTATTAATAAATTAAATGTCAATTATTACATAATAAAAGAAATTAGGATAATTATTACATTAAAAGAAATTAAGATGCAACAATCTACAAAAATTCCATTTATTTAAATATTATACTAAAATAAAAGAAAGTATAGTTAACATCACAATAAATACAAGTAGTCATGCACAAACATTAAAATGTAATTAAACTTAAACAATAATTTTACAAATAGCTTTGCAGCCATGAGAGTCTTAGAGTATCTTTCTTTAAAATTTTTAAGTCAGTAATCAAAAATGAAGTTGGTGCCCAGGTATTCTTTAACGGAAAAAAAACTAAAAGTTATTGGGCAAGTATCATAATAACAAAGATAACAAATTTAATAAGCGAATAACAATTAACACTATAGCAAGTGTTCAAAATGTCTTCCTTCATTTTCTAGACATATGTTGACTCTTTTTTAAATTATCAAACACATTGTGAATCTGGTCAACTGTAATGTGTCCTATCTCGGCTCGAATTGCTTCCTCCAGTTCATCAACATTGTGAGGTCTGTTTCTGAAAAACCTTATTTTTTAAATATCCAAATAAAAAGAAATCTAATGGCGTTAGATCTGGAGAACGAGGTGGCCATACATCTTTGCTAATTATTCTATCTTCATAAAATTGGCCCATGTATTGCAAAGTTGCCCGAGCTGTGTGGGGCAGGAGCCCCATCTTGTTGAAAGTAGCCCCTCTGAAGTTCCTCATCATCAAGTTGCTCAAAAAATTCATGCAGAATATTATGGTACCTTTCAGCATTTACTGTATCGTAAAAAATATTGGACCTATAATCCTTCTTCTCAAATTGCTACCCAGACCCCTATTTTAATTGGGTGTAAACTTGTTTCGATAAAGGTATGTGGATTCTCCGTGGGCCCAAGTTCGGTAGTTCTGACTATTTACATAACCGGACAAATGAAACCATGCTTCATCAGAGAAGAAAGTACGGTCCAAAACATCATTTGTTAAGAATTTCATTAAACCATTGACAAAACTGACCCTTTGCATAATCTGGTGGAAGGAGTTCTTGCAATACTGTGACCTTATATGGATGCATTTCTAATTTTTTTGGTAAGTGCTTTATGGCAAGTACCAACAGACATTCCTAAAAAAAATGTATGGCATTGTAAACATAAATTTCAATTTTTATTTAAAATAGTATCCTTACCGGTCTGAGTAGAGACAGCTTCTTACCGATTTGTTAGGACTGTGCTCCATTCGACACGCATATCTTCAAGGACAGGTTCTGTAAGCACGCTAGGCCTTCCAGTGGACTTTCCCTTACAAATGCAATGCTTGTTTTCAAAACGATTGATTAGCATACGTCTGTGATGAACAAATGTTTCATACTCAACAAGATTGTCAGGGAACCTTTGCAAACTGGTCCATGCAACTTTGGAGAGAATATGACCAAGATCCATCCTCATTACGAGTTGCACTTCTAAAATGTGCCATTATTATTATAAAGGCATCTTGTTCCGCAGTCCACATTTTAAACGCTTAAAAATAAAAAAACAGTTTTATTTACTTTAACCTCAATAACAAAAACACATGTAACTTACCTTTAAAACCCGAAATATGCAAAGTAGCTCTGAAAAGAACTGTTTTAAGCTTGTAAAGTTCGTTTTTGAAAATAATTTAATCAAAAAAATCTAAAACTTTTCCAAATAAACTATCCAAAAAACCAAATACGCCAACAATGACCGGTCTGTCAGTAATATCAGTCAAATCAGCTGTCAAACAGAGCTGTGTTGCCAACACTAATTTTTTTCCTCATAAAAGGTGTGTTCTTTTGACCATTAACCTGCACTGATTATGATTTTTTAGAATTTTAACATTTTAGGAGGTTATTATAATCAGTAATTTTGACAAAAAGATTTTTTGCTTTGTTCGGAGATTAGAAACTGGTAAATGGTCACAGAAAAAAATAAACGTAGGCAAAAAATTTCTGAACTTTTTTTTCAACTTGGCAACCTTGTAAATAGGAAAGAAACCAAGCAGTGGAGCCACTTTTACAAACCAAAATCGCGTGGTCACGTGGTGTACAAACATTAATGAAGGCACTGTATATACTGTGTATTAGCCAAATGGAATAAACTCGATAATAAATAAATGAAGGCGTGTTCGATAAAACACTCGGACACGTCGATTGGTATTTTTAGTTGCGCATTTTTTTCAGTAAAAACTTTTTATACAGGGTGTGTCATGTAACAAAGGCCAATACTAACTTTCTCAATTTAAATGCAACACCTTATATATTAATTAATTTTTAGATTCTTTCAAACATTCTACCCATATTTCATATACCTATCTTCAAATGTTTTAGAAATATTAGATGCTTTTAGATTTATTGTCTTAGCATGCTTGCCACTTACTTAAGGGTTACTCTGCGGGCATACTCCTACTAGAGGCAGCCTTGTGAACTAGCGTGCAAGAGAGAAGGAAGAATAGGTGTATACCATCTCTCTCTATCTTGATTTGTCGGCGATGTATATACTCCTCTCGCCAATCAATCAGCACGCGGAGCGAAAGAGAATTGTTATACATCTATTCTTTATCTTTCTCGCGCTTGTCCGTACAGCCCAGCTGCAAGGCTGCCTCTAGTAGGTATATGCACGAAAAGTAACCATTAAGAAAGCGTTGCAAAAGCAACAAATGCAATAAATCTGAAAATGCTTCATATTTCCGAAACAATTGAAGATATGTATAGGACATTGTATATGAAATATGTCTAAAATGTTTTGAAAAAACCAAAAGTTAAAGAATGTACAGGTTGCTGCATTTAAATTAAGATAGTTTATATTGGCCGCCGTTACCTGACACACCCTGTATAAATAGTTTTAGTTAAAAAAAATGCGTAATTAAAAATATCAATCGACATGTTCGAGCATTTTTTTAAATAAGCCCCCATTTATTTATTATTAAATTTATTTGATTTGGCTGATACACCCTGTATATATATTCCGTATAAGCTATAAATAAATTAGTGGAAAACCATTTTAAAAAATATTTAATATTTTTAGATTTGATACCTTAAAGTCCATAACCAATAAGCGTTTACCGACTACCAGGACGGTGGTAAATAATCCATTAATGAATAAAACCAAAAGTACACCTGTACTTAATGAGTGCGGTATTGATCTAGAACATCCCGTTTTGCCAGTGGAGGTAGCGGCTAGGCGAGCGGAGCGAATAGCAAAGGAAAAAAAGACCGTAACTCCAGAACAAATGGCAAAATTGCAGATAATGAAAGGTATCATGGCAAGTCAGCAACAACAAACACAAATGCAGACACCATCTGCCTCATCGTCAACACCTGGTCAAATTGTTCAATCGGCATCAGGTCTACCTATAGTTGCCCTTCCTACAAGTCAGGTTATTGTGTCTCAGGCTCCTGCAGTTGCGACGGCTGCATCTGTGGTAACTACTGCAGTAGGAACTCCAAGTAAGAAACTGATTAAAACTTTATATATTCAAGTCTGGTGTTTATGATCCTGTTAAATGTACAGGGTCATCTAACAAGAATTAAACATTTATTTAAAGTTCCTCATTGATTTGAATTGAAATGAAAGATATGCGATATAAAATTACATTGTCTTTATTAGACACTTAATTGGTTCCTTTTTGAAAGCGTCTAATTTTTTAATACATTTTAATAAAAATAATTTTGTACTTATTTTCGGTAACAACACAATTAATTTAAATCATGTAGATTAGATTAGATTATTTGAGCGGAGATGGCGAAAAATGACCTCCACCACTGCAACCTTACCAGATTTATTGTGGTTTCTCCTATCGTTCTTTAGAGTACCTTGTCCAAGCCCGTCTTCTTAACTAGACTCCAGAGTCTCGACACTGGCCACTCCATATAACTTGCCGGTTTTGGCTTCTCCATCCCAAGCCTAGTAAACCTAAGCCGCATAGTGCTTCGCAATGGCACCACACATGTAGGGCTGTTTCTTCAGCCTCCTGGCAGAACCCCTACACAGGCTATCCTCCACCAGGTTCATTCTTTCCAGGTGCTTGTTGAGTTTACAATGACCTGTTAGTTGACCTACCGTTATCCTTACGACCTTACGGCTGTGGCTCAGTAGGTCCGATGTAAACTTGGCCGAGCAGGTCTTAATGAACTGCTTTGCCTGTCGTTGTCCCGGTGTTTGTACCCACCAGCTTTGAAACTGTCTGTCTACCCAACTCTTAATAGATGCTTTGAAGAGACCTGCCGAGATACCGCAGAATGGCTCCGGGCCTATCATTTCCGCGGCTGATCCTCTTTGGCTGGGTCGTCGGCCTCTTCGTTACCTGGATGGTTCGTGGCCTGGTACCCAGGCTACCGTAAGTTTGTTTCCAAGCCGACTTTTTCCAGGGCCTGTATACAGTCCCGACTAGTTTGGAAGTAACTTTATGGGAACTGATGGCCTTCAAGGCCGCTTGGCTATCTGAGTAAATGACGATATTTTTTCCTTTACTCCCTCTTGCAATCCTCACGGCGCAATGCACTATTCTGCATTTCCGCTTGGAAAACCGTGCGTGCTGCCCAGAGTTAAAAAATTAAACCTATTTAGGCTTATCAACCAAAAAGATGCTAAAAGCTTCTATTCCCTTGTTGGGTATGCTTGTTTAAAAGTAAAATGTTTTACCAAAATTATAAAATTCGGCTTTTAAATTGAGGGCCTTCCTTCCAGTCCCCCTATAATGGTTTGTCAAAAAAGTGTCAAATTGAAGATAAATCGAGGGCTTTTTCTAAGGCCATTTTTTAAAAATTATTTGATTTGGATACCCCTCTATTTTCCATCTTTAAAGTCCTTTGATATTTAATATTTGATTTGATACCTTGAAGTCCTAAAAAAGGTACCGCCCCTTTCCTTTGACCAAACCTGTATTAGATGTGGAGGGGCGGGTTTGCTAGCACTCCGTTGCCAGTTGGAGTTGTCTCATAGGCCCGTGAGCAATAGCAAGCTAGCCTCTCGCACAATTGGAAGATTGCTGATTGAAGGGTTTCTGTGAGACTCAGCCCCCAAAAAGGCAACTGAACCATAGTTAACAGGGGTCAATTGTTAACCATTTTATACCTTCCAAAATTTTCATTATTGGGTTAAGTCCCCAGCTTGCCACAAAGTCTGCGACATCTCCCAAGGGAAACTTTCCTTTGAACAAGTTTGTTTATGGTCCTGTTCAATGTATGGTCAAAAAGAATTAAGAATACTTAACCTCTTTTGAAAAAAGGGGATTTCCATTTTCCATTAGCTTGACATCTAATTGGTCCTTAAAGTGCTCTTTTTCTTTTAAGAAAAAAATGGTCTTTTGTGGATTAAAATCATGTAAGAAATTTATAATTTAAATTAGAATATAAAAAAGGTAACAATAAATAGTTAAAATGCCAAAACACAAAAAGTCAAAGTTTACTTTTAATACATATTGGTAAAAGTAAAACAAAAAAATAAATACGAAATAATTTAAATTGAAACATTAAAAAGAATTAGACGGTTTCGAAAACGTCCCAATAAATAGGGTGTATATGTTAATTTTATTAGATAGCTAAAGGTTTTGTTAGGACAAAACCTTTAGCTATCTAATAAAAAAAAAAACCTAACAAAACGTTTAGCTACCTGTCACAATCACCCAAAAAATCTCTCTTGGTATACCTGTTGGAAATATTATCAGCTTGCGATAAGCTGAAAGTTAATTAGTAAGCGGGTATCAAGATACCCAGTTGAAATAAAATTAATATTTTTATTATGACTATTGATACGGATTCTTTTTTTTTATGTTACAGGCACATTAAGACCTCAGAGAATAATTGCATCTCCTCTACAAACATCTACTGTGGTTTCTGTTTCTGGGCTCAGTCCTGCACAGCTTCAAGCAGCAACTCAGCGTTTAATAGTATCTGCCGGAACTGGAGGTCAAACAAAGACAGTAGTTGGAAATCCGGCTGGTGTTCAGGGTAAACAGTTTAGCCAAGCTCAGCTACAGATGATTCGGCAGGCGTCTTTAAAGAATCAGCTTAGACTACATGCTAACAGTCTAACCCAGGTAAGTTTTATTAGGCGGTCCTGCAACATCGAAAAAATGTTTAGTGTTTTCGCTCTTTTTATTTTCTAAATTTGTATAAAGTGTAAAACTTCTTCTTTTTTTATGATTTAGGAACAGTTTACGAAGTTTTAAAAGCCTAAGTACCTTTCGTGAGTATATGCGGTAACGCCTTTCCATGTTGTATCTAGAACAAGTGACTAAAAACTGTCCTATAAAATAATCTTTCCTCGAAGGCAACCAATTTATGTCTACACTTGCATGGAACTACTATAACACATTAGCGAGACTAACCACAAAACGAGATTTTACTATTATGGATCACAGCAAACACTTGTTAAGAAAGTAATGATCTGCGAACCTTTAATAGGGAAGCAAAATTACAGGACTTGAACTACCACTTGGTATTTCTCATGAACTTACCAATCGCATAACTTAACTAGAGGCAAGAGAGGAAATTTAGCACTGTTGAGATTTATCGGGGGTAAATCACGTAAGGACTTTTATATCATGTCCAGTAAAAGATCGAGAAAGGTAAAATTTAATCTGCTAATCAAACTGAAGGATTTTTTTTTATTGCAATGAAAAAATAATTACCAATGTCTAACAGTAAAACGAGTGAAATCCAAATAAAATCTTTGGAACAACAGATGGTGGGGTAAATCTACAGATTCTGTCAAATTGTGTAAGTCATAGGGGCACGTTACCTGATTTTAAGGGGTTAAATGTGAATAAAAATCATAAAAAAAGGACAAGAGCAAGTACTACTAAATTTATTAAGATAAAGTTCAAAATCTGACAAATTTTGCGAGTTTAGGCGTACGGTATCAAATTTCAAATATGAAAAAAAAACATTTAAAGAACGCGACAACCGAATCATACCAAAATATTCACTAACTTATACAACATTTCAAGTCTGTCAGCTTGTGTGAGTCCTGGGTTTACGCTAACAGAGTTTTTTAAAGGTATTAAACGTAAAAGAAATAAAATAACAAAACACATAACCGAAATGCACCAATATATATTTGGTTGTGATAAATTAATTCTGATGGATTGTATGAGCTGTGGGGATACGTAACCAGCATTTTGTAAAGGGTTACATTTAAAAAAAATCATAATAAAATAACTCGATATCCGAATTATTCTGACATGTTATTGCCATTGTGACAAAGACTTGCATTGCAACAAACCTAATTTTACAGATAAGAAAATATGCATAGATACCTTTACAGTTTCTATAAGAAATTCATTGTATACTGAAACAAATAGATAATATAAACTTAAAAAGTACTAATAAAATCAAATTTAGGTGAAGCCTTTTTTTTAATTTTATAATTTTAATATTTATATCTGATTACCAATATCAAAATCGGCCAATTCCTAATACAATAATTAATTAATCAAGAAAGTCACAAGTTTATATTCATTTTAGGGTGCAAAAACATCAACTGTGACAATTGGTGGTCAACAGGCAGTGGTTCAGTTTACACAAGCTCAGCCAAGAGCACAATTTGTTAGACAAGGAACAGTAACTGTGGGTGGCAAGACAGGTGTAACGCGCACAGTGACAGAAAGTGAAGTTGCACAGCTCCTTAAAAAACAGCATCAGTTACAGCAGCAAAAACTAGCATCTGGAAATGTCGCTCAGGTTGGTTTACAAAAATTAATTCTTATCTCAAGCACAGAAAAGTAGTAAATATCTTTTTTAATTTATTATAACACTATTAGCTAACAAATATTAAAACAGTTATGTAACGAAACTAGTTCAGAAAGGTAATTTAAAATGTCTTCAACTATAATTGCTTGTAATGCTGCACAGCTGCTTCAATTTACATTTGTACTCGACTAATCCAATTTTGGCGCATTGGGATTATTGTTTCTTCTCGCTTTTTGTGATTTTGCAAGATTTTATTTATGTCGTCAGTGAGGTAAACCTAATTTAAAAAAACTTTTAAATAAAACTTACGCGGGTTGATGACCTTTAAGGTAAACACAATCAAAACTTTTACCATCTGGTCAATGGACTAATCGACTGTGGTTTTTCACCAGGATTAGTTTTGTTGTTAGTGTCAAGATGGCATACAAGTCATAGGCAACTTTTCTACGATCAAACTCACAGAACGAACTACAGTTCTATCCTATTTGTAGATTATTTAGTTTTTAATTAATCTTTTTTTTTTATTTGAGCTAACCTTGTTGAAAATAATTATAAACAATGTTTACCATCGTCTTTAGGAATTTTATTGCATGTGTTAGTTTCTTATTGTTTTACCATTAAGAACTGCATCCTGTAGTGTACCTGTAGTAAATAAATAAATAAAGCCAGCTTATTACTTGAGAAGAAGAATTGTTTTAAACATTTAGACAAATATCATTGTTATTCACAATGTGTTTCGATGATCGTTGAACTTTCTAATTGTAAGTTCATTGGATATTGCAGGTGAGCTGTTAGAGTCCATCAATTAAGTTAAGTATCCTTAAAAAATATATATTTTTTTGAAAAATTTCTCTTGATATCGTCTAGTCTAAGGTATCCATGACCAGTGACAATTAAATATTAACAGCTTTGAATCACCCTGTATATTAAATATATTTAGTTGTATGTAATGTTGGCATCACCATTATCATTTCTAATATTGTTAAAAAGTGGGCATCAGAATTATTATAAAGTGGTCAAACTAGGCTAGTAGGAAATAAATATTAAAGTTATCTTATTTAAAAATGTATTTACAATTTTTTTTCTTTGACATTGACTGCATACATAAATGGATCTTTTTTTAATAAAATATGTAAAACTATATTTAGGATCGAACTTGACCAGTTTAAAATATACAGTTCCCTTTATAGTGTTATCCAACTAATTTAAAACTAGACAAACTACATTAGGCCAAACGCTAACACTGCATTTTAAATTTCATAAAATACTTTAATGTTTCGTCTCTCCAGCGACTCAGAAGTTTTGATATTTATTAGACACAATATACACTAACTCGTCATTCGTTATAGCATGCTACTGTACAATGTTTTGAGAAATGTTTCCGTTTTGAATTTCATATTGGCATAAAATAATATACTTAATAAAACTAACTCTTACATTATTAGACTTTCCAATAATTTTAGTTAAGGTTGGTAGATATAAAAATATAAAATGGAATAAAGGTCTCTATTAGGATTACTGTTGCTATACAGTAGATTCACTGTGGCTGTTATTAAGTAGTTCGTAAAAATGCCACTAACTCAGCATATAGTATTTTAAGCTCAAAAACAAAAACTCAGTTATCAAGGCGGATTTATATTACTAGTACCATGGATGCTCTAAGAACTTAAAAAAGTTTTCTTTTTTACTACCGCTGTTACCTAACATGAACTATTTTTTGAACGCGTACGTCGTCATTTGAAAATAGCTTACTAAAAGTGAAGTAAAGTACGCAAAGAATCTAGTTATATTATAAATTTATTTACAATAAATTAAACCATAAATATGTTTTCATTTATAACTACAAAGATATTATTTTGATTTTTTTTTAATTTATTTTCCTACTTATGGTAAAAGAGTTAGTCTGTATAGGCAAAAATGCTAGTGGAAACACTAAACGTTTTTTTTTTTTTTTTTTTTGATATTAAATGTACTTGTATAATAACGTGCAAATTGGTCCAAAATTATTTATTTTATTTGACTTTTAACAATTAAACCAAGCGTTTGTCCATTTTTCTGTTTTTTTTTTCAAGGCTAAATTAAATACAAATATATAATAGTGTTCTTTCCAAAATTGGTTCAATATAGTGCTAATCTTACTTGGTTTATATGAGTTACATCTTAATATTATTTTATTTTAATTAGGGATATTTATAGTCAAAATATAAGTTTAAATAAATAAGTATATATATTATTGTTATTTTTAGGTGACTGGTGTAAGCGGTTCTGCTAATACCATTCATGGTATAACTACCCAAGTTTTCGCTCAAGCTATTCAACAAGCTGGTACATCTGGTACACCAGTAGCTACTTTAGTTAAGACGGTTCCTAGCTCGACAGGAGGTATGTACTAACTAATCTTTGTTAACGGTAAAAAAAAATTATAACCTATTATGTAAGATAGAAGATTAACACTTTAACTGCCAGGTCAACTTAGAAAAAAAATTGTACCGGGTTGTGTGGGTCAGGACATTTGTTTTTCTAATTACTCGAGTTTTGGTTATTTTATGTAAAATTTTTAAAACAAGATTGTCTTTTTTTGTTAAAAATGGTATAGTACGCCAGATCCACCGATATTCTCATGTAAATACATGACAGATGTAAGTAAGCAAGGTGCACATTGTCTAGATTTAGATGCTTATAAAACCTGTGTCCAATATGTGTACACTTGGCGGAGAATTAAGGCTGCCTGTGTTAACTTTTATTGGATATTATTTAAAATATAATAATTTGGTTTTTGGTTGAATGCAGATTTTTTATATATTATTTTAAAACCTTAACAGCATAACAGCACTATTATTTATTATCCTTATTTTTAGTATCGCAGACAGTAACGATTCCGGTAACAGGAGTGACCCTGGGTACACCAGGTGCTAAAGCTATAGCTCCCACTCTTAAAACAACTACTCCTCAGCAGCTGCGTCAGATGCAGATTCAACAGCAATTATTGCATCAGAAAAAAATTGCTGGTGCTCAAAAGCTTAGCATAGCACAGGTCGGAAGTAAGAATAATGTGCAGACTCAGTTGATAGTTGGATCAAAGCCATTGCCTACTTCAATGACTGTGCAACAGTTCCAGCAAGTTATCAGAACGCCCTTAAACGTGTCACAGGGACCAGTGGTTTTGGCGAAAGTACTTCCAGAGTAATTCCAGTAAATACTGGACAGGGAACAAAACAGACCATACAGGTAAAATCAACTTATAATTAAAATAACAACCTGACGCAGGTCGTGTTTTTGTTTAGCTCCGTTTATTTTAGTAAACAAACATAGTTTAAAAGTAGAATTAAAGGTTATTTTTAACATGAATGAACAGTGAAAAAAATTTTAGTTCAAATAGTGATTTTCCGCCAATATCACGTAGTTTTTCTTTAGGTTCGACAGGTTTATCAGTATGTGATAAAAAACAAATCTTGGAAGCCAGCCAAAGGAATGTTATTAATCAGATAAGGACATACCCAAAAAAAAGTGATAGAAGGCAAATGCATATACGAGGGGAAATAAAAAATAATTTAAACAACCAAAGTGAAGAAAATATTAAACCTAGTGCACTTTTTGAAAACGATTTCTCCGAAAATTTAAATGAAGTTTTCGAAGATCCGTTCGACATTTTTCAGCCAAGAAAATCGGTAGCACGGACACCTCCAGCAAATAATAAAAAAGACATTTCCTTAATAAAGGACAAGAATGATGAAAACCCAAATAAAAGACTTCGATCTGAAGGCACACCAGACAATGGAAATTCTACAAAAAGACAGTGTGAACAAGGGAACGAAAAAACCCAGAGCATTAGTGAACATCATTTACTACAAAATATTCAAAATGTGAACACTGAAAGACCTGAAATGACTGTAGAAACAATATTATATAACATGTATTCGGCTCTAGATCTTATTCAAGAAGTAGCAAACAAAAACCTGAACACAGCCAAGGAAATGATCTAGATGCACTTAGATCATCTACAATGACAATATACAAATGTTTATCAATGTTTGTTCATAAACTCGGAACACTAGAAAGAGAAAAGTTGGTTCTTGAACATACTCTTAGTATGCAAAATGTAAATAACACTGCACAAGGAAAAAAGTTTACAAGCATCAAACATAGAAACAAACTTTAATCTGCCAAAAACATATGCAACAACAGTACAAAATTTCTCAAATAAAAAATCTGAGACAACTTAAACATGAAATTTCAACAAAGGATACAGATGGTGGATTTAAGAGTATAAGACAGCTTAAAGACGGGGCAGTAGTCATCGAAAGTTGTGATGAATTACAACGACAAAAATTAAAAAAAGCTCTACAAAACTCTTCAAAGGTACAAATTAAGGAATGCGAGACCACAGACCCAATGTTTGTAATAACGGGAATCGAAAAAGGATTACAAAATGAGGAATTTTTAAATGAATTAATTAGACAAAATAATGAAATAGAAAGAGAAGTTCAAAAAGATGTGGTAAACAATATAAAAGTAATTTATCGAAAACCATGTAGAAACCCGATGAAAGAAAATTGGATCCTCCAATCACCAGCCCAAATAGCAAAATGGTTCTTAAAAAAGCAGATTATAAATTTTGATTTAGTTAAAGTTTATGTAGTCGAACATATAAATCTAGCCCAATGTTATCAGTGTTCAGGATTCGGTCATGTAGCAAAATATTGCAAAGAAAAAATGTGTTGTTATAAATGTGGAGACGAGCATCTAGGAAAAGACTGTGAAAAAGCTGAATGGAAATGCCTCCCACTGTATTAAAATGAAATATAAAACAGAAGAATGCAACCACTCTGCTAGAGACTGGAATTGCCCAATATACAAAAGAAAAATGGAGCAATATCGTCGGAATCAGGTTAACTATACAAGCTCTTTTTTTATAGAAAATAAACAAAAAGATATTCCAGATAACATCGAAACTGGAAAAATTCGAAATAATAAACCTGCTACAAAACTATCAAGCATAATACACCAAAATGTGCAGTCAATAGGAAATGCAGTTGATAAAATTAGGGAAATGTTAAAGGAACATCCAGAATGTAAGGTGCTATGTATCTCAGAGCACTGGAAATCCCAAGAACAGTTGAAGCAAATTGCAATAAAAATTTTAAACTAGCCTCAATGTTTTGCCGCGAAGAAGGACATCATGGTGGATCGGCCATTTACTTAGAAAAGAACATAAAATATAAAGTGAAAAAAAATCTAAACAGTTTATCAGTTACTAATATTTTTGAATGTTCAGCTATTGAGTGTCAAATGGGAAAGACAGAGGTAATAATCATATGTATTTATAGACCACCTACTGGGGATATAAAGTCGTTTTTAGAAATATTGGAAAACGCGTTAACAAGTGTTTTTAATGAACAAAAGACAATTTTTCTAGCTGGTGACTTTAATATCGAGTTAATTAAAGAGAACAAAACAAAAACGGACTTCTTATCAATGCTTAACTCTTTTAACCTTGTGCCTACTATACAGGAAAATACAAGAATAACGAGCAACACTTCAAGTTGCATTGATAATATTTTCACAAACTCTAGTTTTAAGGAAGTTTATGTCTTTGAAAGTTATATTTCAGATCACACTGCTCAAAAACTTGTTTTTGAAATAAATACCGAGAATAAAACAAATTATGAGTTTAAGCGCTTTTTTACAGAAACAAACAAAGACAATTTTTTGAGTAGTCTAAATCAACAAAAATGGGAAGAAGTATATCAGACAAAAAAGTCAGATGTAAATAAACAATGGAATATTTTTATGTACATATTTACAAATATTTTTAATCAGCATTTTCCTCTAAGAAAAGTCTTTGAAAAAACTCTTAAAAAACGAAATGTTCAAAGTCCAGAAATTAAAAGTTGTAAGCAAAGATTAGATGTTTTATTAGCATTATCAAAAATTGATAATAAATTTAAAGATCTATATAAGGATAAAAAAAAGAATATGACTTTTTATTAAAACAACAACATAAAAAAAATCTTGAAAAAGAATTTCCAAATCAGATAACAAAATGAAATGTATGTGGACCATTTGCAAAGAAATTACTGGCAAATCGCCAAACAATAATGATATCGGATTAGAGGGAAATGCAGATTTTATAGCGAATAAATATAATAACTTTTTAATTAATGTTGTACCAAACTTGTTGAAAAATGTAGATAAAATTCCTCACACTTGCAACATTCCGCAAAATGATAAATCAATGTTTTTAAAACCTGTAACGCCCAAAGAAGTTCGAGAATTAGCATCTGATATTAAAAATAAACATAGCTCAGGAATAGATGAAATTCCAACTAGTATTGTTAAATTAGCAGCTTGTAAAATAAGTAAAGTTCTTTCTTTTTTGATAAATAATTCCTTTAAGTATGGCATTTTTCCAGATAAATTAAAAGTAGCACTTATAAAACCCTTATACAAAAAAGGAAATCCTGAAGATTTAGACAGTTATAGACCTATAAGTCTATTACCAGGATTTTCAAAAATATTTGAATTAGCAATAGCAAAGAGGTTAATTAATTTTATGAATTTGTGTAAACTATTTAATAAAGGTCAACATGGGTATTTAAAAGGAAAATCCACACAAACCGCAATTTTTGAATTTATAAAAACAATAATTAGATGTTTTGAGAAAGGACATATGACCTTTGGAATTTTCATTGACTTAAGTAAGGCCTATGACTGTCTAAATAGAAAGCTACTTCTTAAAAAAATGGAACGTTATGGAATAGGGAGAAATGCCTTACAATGGTTTTCCTCTTATTTAAGTAACAGAAAGCAAGTGGTAGGCATTAAGAGCACTGGAAAGTGTCATACTTCGGACTTCTTGTCAAACAAATCAGGAATTCCACAAGGAAGCATCTTAGGACCAATATTGTTTATCGTGTTCACCAATGACCTGTACTCCGTAGCAAATAAAGAAAATCAAACAATCATTAGTTTTGCAGACGATACAAATTTAATAATAGGAGGACAAAATATAGCTGAGTTAAGAACTGATAGCCAAAATTTACTAAGAAAAGTTACGGAATGGTTCATAAAAAATGATTTGATATTAAATTCTAAAAAAACAAATATTATATTCTTTCGAACAAAACAATCTAAAACAGAAAAAATGGATTTTTTTGAAGTTAATAATCGGGATAAAATTGAAGTATCAGAAAATTCTAAATTTTTGGGAATTTATCTGAATGAGTTCTTAGACTGGTCTTATCACCTTAGTAATTTAATAAAAAAACTTAATTCAATTTGCTATGGATTGCGAGTCATTGGGGAATATATGAACAATCAAACACTTCAAAAAGTATACCTGGCAAATTTTGAATCAGTTCTTAAGTATGGAATAATATTTTGGGGTAGAGATAGCATGATTCAAAATACTTTTGTTGTTGCTGCAGAGCAGTGCGAATAATAACAAAAAAAAGTTTAGGGATAATGACTGTTTATGCAATTTATGTTTATGAGTGTTTAATGTTTTTCTTTAAAAATAAAAGTCTATTTGGGATTGAAGTATTCCATAATTATAATACAAGAGTAGAAAATGTAAATTATCCAATGCACCGACTTCAAATAACTAAAAGATGTCCCCAATATATGTGTATTAAATTGTTTAATAAATTACCTACACGAATTAAAAGACTGGAAAGTGAAAGACTATTTAAAAAAGAAGTTAAAAAATTGTTAGTACAGTTAGAAGCATACCATATAGATGATTATTTAAACATGTAACTGTTAGTCTTGTGTGTGTGTATTTCTTAGAAATTTATAATGTATTCTTTTTGTTTTTAATTGACGTTATTTCACTTTGTTTTGAATTTTGAAATAAAGAGTATTTATTATTATTATTATTATTATTATATTTGTTATTTCTTTATATTGTTCAACTGTCACTTCGGTAAAAAAAACCCGCACATTTATGCTGCTTCCTTGTTGGGCATTTGAACAGATCCAATACAAAGAGATCAATGGTGGGTACGGAGATTTTTCTATCTTACATTTTTGGGGTCGTTGTCACGGTAATTAATGGTTGTTTACTTTTAAAAAAATATATGCAGTATAGTTTTACATGATGGTTTTAGGATTTTAATATATTATTTTTGTAACACCCTGTTTTTTTTTAAGTAAGTAACTTTTTGGGTTTTGTAGAAACTTGATTGTTTGTAAATTTACATTTCCTAATAAAATTTAATTAAAACTTTAAAACTGTAAGCACATGCATAATTTCCCTGGCTTTATCTTGATTTCTTTTCTCGCGGCCTTTAAAATTAAAAGACAATTTTTAGAATTATTTTGAACTAAACATAAAATAAGTTTAATAATGATAATAATGCAATAACAAAAATGTATAAATATTTTGGACAAAAAATGCCTTAAGTATATTTCGCCAAAGTCATACTTTTGCTTTTTTTAGTTAGGTGTTACATATTTTCCCCAGTTTAAAAAAAAAGGGTTTGCACTTTGTTATTAACAATGTTACATGTCACTGAGGATGATTCATAAGTTGCTTGTATACAAAGTGTTTCTTTAATTTTGTAAAAAATTTACAGATGAACTTAAATGAAAATAGAAAAAGAAATTTCTATAAACGTATAAGTCGGCGGGAAAAACGATAAATGTCGCAAAATAGGTAATTTTAGAAAAAAGGTTTATTTATTTAATTCAAATTTATACAGATTGATTACAGAACATTATAAAAGAATAAAATATATATGCCAGCAAGTTACATATACATTTTTTTAATTTATTTATTTAACCAGTGTTCGTTTTTATAAGGGAAAAGCAATAGCATTCCACAAGCTGGTTGGTAAAAGGGTTCCCATAAACAGATTACCTATACCTTAATAAAACCAAAAGTTTGTAAGGTAAATTTTATTGAACAGTTTTTTCATACTTCTTTCTAGACAATATATATTTCGCTCTAATGCAGAGGCTTCATTTATTGACGCCTCACCTGTGCAGGATTTTCAAAACATGCATTGCATCAGGTACGTCCCGAAGGAATGGAAAATTACTCATGCTATCGTCATACATAAAACCGGGAAAGAAAGTTACACTGTGGCCACATTCCTGCTGAAAACGCTAAAATACTCATAGACAGACACATCAGGGATGAGGCGCTTCAGGTAAACCTCCATCATGAACACCAACATGCCTATGAAGCGGGTAAATCGTGTAATACTGCTCACCACAATCTCTCGTACAGAGGGTGAAAACGTCCATACACCACAAGGAAATATCATTGGGAGCTTTCATGGAGGTGGATAGGTGGATACATAAAATGCTACAAAGTTGCACACGGCGACATTGTAGAAGTAGAGGGGGCACAATAATGTTTTCAGAGCGGAGTGCTCTCTCTTCTCTTCTATGGAACCTAGGGGTAAATGAGTTAATAACTCGTATGCTGACGATGTGGTAATACTCGTACAAGACAAACATTCCACCACTTTGGCAGAATTCATACAAAGAGCTGTAAAAATCGTACAGCGCTGGTGTCAACGCTAAGAAAACTGTAATATTAGGGAACTATAACAACCTAAAAAGCTTCGGTGAACAGATGAAAACTGTTAAAGAAATGAAATACCTATCTCTAATCCTGAACACTGAATTAAGGTAGAACCAACAGCAGATAACAATAAATCTGAACAAAGCAAAAATGTGCCTCATGACATGCAAGAAAATGTTTGGTAAAACCTGGGTGTTAGACCAAAGATGATGCCTTGGTTTTACGTCACAGTCATCAGGCCGACAGCCACCTACGAGACTCTCTTCTCTTCTATGGAACCTAGGGGTAAATGAGTTAATAACTCGTATGCTGACGATGTGGTAATACTCGTACAAGACAAACATTCCACCACTTTGGCAGAATTCATACAAAGAGCTGTAAAAATCGTACAGCGCTGGTGTCAACGCTAAGAAAACTGTAATATTAGGGAACTATAACAACCTAAAAAGCTTCGGTGAACAGATGAAAACTGTTAAAGAAATGAAATACCTATCTCTAATCCTGAACACTGAATTAAGGTAGAACCAACAGCAGATAACAATAAATCTGAACAAAGCAAAAATGTGCCTCATGACATGCAAGAAAATGTTTGGTAAAACCTGGGTGTTAGACCAAAGATGATGCCTTGGTTTTACGTCACAGTCATCAGGCCGACAGCCACCTACGAGACTAAACCGTCTGCAGTCTATGCATAACCGTTGCCTTAGGAAGCACACCTCCTCTGGCTGTGGAAACTATCCTGAGTTTAACCGCTTGAGATATTTTCATCATTATTCATAATGAGGCTATCAACAGCGCCTACATTATGAATAACAACAGGACATGGAAACAAAATCCTGAAAAATATGGTTACACAAAGGCAACAGATATTACCGACGAACAGCTCTTGGACATGAGATCAGATTAAATGACAGCAGTCTTCAACTTTGACAAACCATATAATGTCTGCTGTGATCCTCATTACTTTCTAGAGGCCTTGTTTGGTACACCGATGGCTCAAAAACAGATGATGGAGTGGGTGCTGATGTATTTGGTGTAAGGCCCAGAACGACTGACAGCTTTCTATTAGGCAAGCAAACCACTGTATACTAGGCGGAAATCTATTTTATCCAAGCATGTGTTCAAGAGAATGCGTTATCACAACCAAAATATATGCATTCTCTCAGATAGTCAGGTTAGTTTTACATCAAAAATCACGATGGAGTACCTGAACGTCCTAAAAGAACTTGCCGCCAGGAACAACATGATAGAACCCCTCTGGATTCCTGACCGCAAGGGAATAAAAGGCACTGAAAAAGCAGATGAACTAGCAAGAGAGGGTTCCTCTAAAAAGTTCAATTGCCTAGAGAGAGTCCTTGGACTATTAAAATAGGCTATAAAAACAACAATAGACAGATGGTTCCTTAGATATCTGGATCGTTAGAACGTATCACCTGGTCAAAGACATGCGAAGGCAACGCAAGGCGACCCTTCCAACAGCTGAGCTCCTTCTAGGGCTTACTGAATTAAGACAAGTAGTAGGACTTTTGACATAATGGAATCATTTTGCAAAAATAGGCATATTTAACGGTCACACAACATGCAGGGTATGCGGAGAAGTGGCGGAAACAGCCTCAGGTCAACTGCAATGCACTGACGTACATTAGACACATACTCCGCTTCCACATGAACATCTTGGTAGAAACCTATTAGAACTGATAAAAGAGAGTGGACTCTAACAAGAAAGGGGAGCACAATAAGCCAGTAGGCTGCAGTGCGACCTACCCCGCTTAAACCAACTAACCAACATAATCCTTAATTTATGTCATTTTTCTTTACAGTCTATGCACAAGACGCTTAATATTAAAAGTTTTGAATTAAGTGAAGCCTTCACAAACCTTTTACTAAATTGCAAATATTCAACACCAAAAAAAGATGCAGTAAAATAACCATTGAGGGTGGCAGATTTTAGCCCTTTCCCAGCGTAGCACATGATCACAAATATTGTTATAAGAAAGCCTTGGAAAACATATTGATCCTTAATTTTATGCGTCTATGTTAATCTACATTTATAAAATAAAATATGTTTTTCCTAAAACGTTGCCACCCTACAGTTTAAAAAATAAGGAGTTTAGGATATAAGTTGAATATAGGTAGGATTTTGTTTTAAAAAATAATAAACGCAAAATAAGTTAATAAAGCTACTCTACTCATCCGCGCTAGGAGTTTTAATTTTAAATTATTTTGCATTATACTTTTTTAAATTAAAAATTCACCTCTATAAAATTGGTTAAAAAAAGTTTTATTTCGAACATAAATTCCAGTTTTTAAGGGTTATGTTTTTAAAGAATACATAGAAAAGACATTAAATTTATGTTTTATTATCTTAAAAGTGGGTTCGTATTTAGCTTTTATATTATGCCCTGGTTAAACATGTTCAATATACATTTATCCATTTGTGTCAAAGCTGCTAATATTACTACTGCGCAATCACATTTAAGCTAAAGATTCTTGAATCTATGGTCAACAATTGAAAAACTCTGTATATCAGAGCATTTCTTTGCTTTGTGAGCATATTTTTATGGTAAAACCAAACCTCAAAGATAATTACTTCTTGTTTTAGGTTGTTGCAGCATCTTCACAAGCTTTAGGGTCAGCACTGAGACCACAAGGGACAACAACTATTTCAGGTATTAAACTTCAAGGCACCTCAAGTACATCCCAGCAAGCACTATTGTCGCAAGTTTCGGCAGCATTAAATCAAAATGTTGCAGTTAGACAAGTATGTATTTTATGTGTTGTTGTACAATGTAACTTATTTGATATTGCCTTATCTTGTTTTAATTTTTAAAATTTCTCAGTGGTGTTAAATAAGGTAGTTTAAATTTAAAACTTAACTTATATTACAGTTAAAGTAGAAAAATAGTGGATATCGGAAGAAACTTTCCAAAGTACGGGTTGATCAAATTTACATAAATATAATTTTTTAAACGTCACAGTTGGAATATCCTCAGCTAGACAAAATAAATTTAAAAGGAGGTATAATTTTATAAAATAGGTTATTCAATGGGTAATCAGTTTTAATATATACGTTGATAATCGTCTGTATCTTGAAATTAAAAGTGGTTTAGACTAAAATGCCGTGAGGGTATGGGGCACACTGGCTTAAAAATATTCTCCAGTTTGAAAAAATACTAAACAGTAACAATTTAAATTACTCACCACAAAATGTGATATTAGATACTTTTTTCACATGCTTTGTTACAGCTCTTTGATTCGGTTCGGCATGCTTCGCTCCTTAATAAAGTCCTTTTTTGCAGTCTTCTACCTAAACTTTGTGTTTACTTCCTTTCTAATTGACATGTCTATTATAGTCGATGGTCACTACTCAGAGCCGAGGTACCCCAAGGCTCTATACCGGTATCAGCTTTCTTTACATAAACGGTTTTCTATCTTCCATGATAATCCTATTCATAGTTTTGCTGACAATAATTCGTATACCCACTAGTGTTATGTTCGCTGTCGCGAAAAAAGTTTTATGCCCTACATATAAATGGTCATGTTCTTCAGAATAAAGGATCATTTAATATTGTGAGCAATACTTTCGCGAATGATGTCACTATCATAAATACAATACATCCATAGCCATTATGGCTTTCGGGTTAGAGTATCTCCCACTTTTAGAGTGTACTTGTCTGTATGTTTCCAAATCAAACCCAACTAAAATACTAAGAATCCCTCGATCGATTTACTTTGTACACTCCTTTCACATTAAAGAGTCTTACACTGTAAAATCTTCCTGTTTTGGTCAATTTTTCTCTTCCAAACCTATTAATCTGTAAGTCGCTTATTAATAAGCTGTCTTTTACTTTTAACACATCTGCAGGAAAAAAATATGGTTAAATTAACTATCAAATAAATATTTGGTTCAACCATTTTGGTGTTTACATATAGCCATTTACTTTAGGATTTAATTACCCAGCAAAAGCTGTCAAATTATATTATTTGATTATTGAATCCGCCACAACAATAAAAAATATATCTACAGCTTTATTTATTTCTTTAACACTTGAAATTGTCTGTTAGTTTAAACCAAATACCAGTGTTTATTTTACTTGTTTAAAAATAATTTATTTAAAACACTTAGCTTGTGAAGGTAATAAAATACCATGTTTAAGTTAAGCACTTTTGAAAGGTTTAAATAAACTTGCAATCAATTAAAAAAAAGAAAACTCTTCATTTAGTCCAGTAACTGAAAACCTGTAAGTACCCCAAGCTGTAAATAAATCTGTACAGTTTTCACTTGTGGCGCAATTCTTAGGTCTTCGCAGATGCTTTCGAGCAAGAAAAAGTTTATCACGATTCCGACTTGGTAACCCGCTGAAAATGGCCCCCCAAAGTCCCAAAAATGAGTTCCTCGCGAATATCTGCCAAAATATGCGAATTAGAGAATTTTGGTTTAGACAAAAAATGAAAATCACCTCGAAATCTACAAAAATGGCCTCTACCATTTTTTTTCGCAACACCCATATTTTTCGCAAGAACGGCCGTCAAAAAATCCATAACATTCCACACTGAATAGATGTGGTAGTACTAGTTTCTTACTAAGAAATGCAGATAGGCAAACAATTTTTTATAAAAACGCAAGAAAGATGGTGAAGGAAATTTTCTTGGATCATTGAACACTTGCTGAGGTCTCATTAAAAAAGGAAAATATCAATGATGTTCCGTGACACCCCGTATAAAAACACGGATCCTGGTTTTACACCGTTTTATTGGATATCAGGTTTACAAACGTTTCTATGGTAACACTTCAACGTAACGTAATAATGACAACTGTTTAACCTTTAACTGTCTGTCAACTTCTTATCTCGTCCGAAGACAAAACTAAACTGACCCGTGGGTTTCCCCTTGCGCTTTATATAGTAATGTGGAAAAGAAGGGAAAAAATCTAGAATTAGCTGGAAGAATTTTTTTTCTAAGGATGCCAGAAAAGGTGTTCCGCGCACTCGGGGTAATCCGCAATGACCGTTAAAAAGGGGGAAAACTAGGGGTAACCTATTTTAAATAAATTATTAACCTAAATAAAATAATTCTAACCTTTTACATTTCTATTAACTAAACACTAACTAAAGTCCGTAACAATAAATTAATAAGGTACTCTCAAAATATTGTGAAAAAAACTTTGACAGCTTTTTTAATCTTCTAGAAAAATCAGAATGGACCCAAACTCATATTCAATGATAGGTAAGGGTTTTCCCATTCCGATGAACTTTAAATGATTAAAAAATATACATAATTGCCCGAGTAATGGAACAATTCGTCCGACCGCTTATAAAGGAATCCATGAAGATAGCGGCATTCTAGCGGTAGAGCGGCAGCTGAAATGAGGGGACTCTTGGGTCCCGTTATCTCGAAAACTATCGATTTTTCGAAAAAAATTATAAGGATCATTTTTGTAGATTACAAGGCGATATTCATTTTTTGTCTAAACAAAAATTCTCCAATTCGCATATTTGGGCAGATATTAGCGGGAAATCCATTTATCGGGCCTTAAGGGGCCGTTTTAGGCCCTTTCCCTCCTGTTAATGTTGATAAACTTTTTTTCGCTCGAAAGCATCCCCGAAGACTTAAGAATTACGCCACAAGGGAAAACTGTACAGATTTATTTACAGCTTTGTCCCTTCATTTACTGGACTAATTTAAAATAATTTTTGTTATACTCAATAGTCTAAAATTATTGAGCCAAATATGTCGCAGTTTTTTCCTTTTTATGAATCATGTTTTTGGAATAAGCACTATAAAGGCAGATCGATAGCATTTTTAGAATCTGAAAATATATTTTTATTAAGTGTCTACTATTACCTTTGCTTATATTAGAATCTGATAGTGTGCTTAAAAACTCTTTGCAGTGTTTTATGTACTTTTTACATTAGTAAACAATGTTTTCACTATCATTTGTCATTAGAAAGTGTTATTTGACAATCTTGTTACATCACTGTTAATCCAATACATTAAACATACATGTTTTTTGATATGTTTGTCGAGTTGTTCATTTATCTCCATTATATATGTTATAACATTTATGTAGCTTCTTAATTACAAAAGATACGAGCATTTAAACCAGGGCATGTTTGTGTTGTAGGGTATCAGAAAGAAGAATTTGCAATCTAATGTTTTTTAGTAATAGTTTCCTCTGTGCTTTAGAATAGGCCATTCTGTAACATTAACAGTGACACTTTTTTATTTTTTCTTGATAGATTTTTTTTTTATTTTTCCATATTATTTTCCATGACTCCTGAAAAGTTTTAGCCGTAATTTGGCTTCAAGCAAATCTTATAAAAAAATATGGGTGTTTTTAAAATTTATTTGTTATTAAAGTATTTTTAATAATTTAAATATTGTTTAGAAAATGGATTTTATCTTTTAAAAAAATAATTAGAAACATTAAAACTTACATATGTAGTTATCAAAATACGCATATAATGAATGTACAATAATTCCATTAATACGAAAGGTAAATTTTTTTAAAATACTCAAACTCATTAAATAGACCACATACCTGATCACTATTACGTTTTTTTTACAAAATCATGGTTTGTTTATAAAATTACATGGGTAAGCGCATCTGGATGCACCAACCGGTAATATACAACACCATGCAAACCACTTTTCATTAAGAATATCATAAAAGTAAACAAATATTTTGTTTAAATAAAGTTACAATATTTAAAATCAACACATTTTAGTTGTTAAATCAGGAGAACGCAGTTTTTTATGAAATTTAATAAAATGTTTAGTATAATCCTTACCTTAGTTAAATCAAACACAAGATTAAGTTACGGTAATATTTTTGTTTTATTTGAATTAATATATTTAAGAATACTTACCTAAAGTAAAAAGTGATTAAAGCATTTTATGTGTTGAATCAACAAAAACTTTTTGACATTTTTAATATGTTAATTGAACCCCACGAAACTCATTGATCTAAAGAAAAAAAGTCAAACAAATAAAATTGACATTCATAAATTCAAATCAATCAGTTTTCTGGGTCCACAATATAATGTATTGAAGCATTAAGCTTTTATGGACCGTTTCATGATAAAAAAAAAGTTTTTTTTTTTGGATATGCCATTACTACTTAACTAGAAAATCTACTTTCCAACGCAATTAAATATGGTCTAAATCTTTAAAGGCTTTTTTTGTGAATAATAGTACTACTTATAGTTTTCGGTGTTCTTATTAATTTGTGTACTTTTAGAATAGTCCCGTAAGAATTCAAACAGCAAGTGGCCAACCCATAGTAGCAGTAACTGTTCAATCTCCATCTCAGAATGGGCAGTCCCAGTCACCAAATCCTGATCAAGTAAGTAGGTTCTTAAAGAAATAGTGAATAGGTTATAATTTTGTAAGAGTTTCCTTTATGTTTTGTATGTATGTACATAATAAAATTATTTTTTAATTTCATTAACAGTAATGATTTAATATTACCAAGGGTGTTTCTTACTAAAGAAAATATTTAAATTACAATATTTTTAATAATTTGGATTTAAAAAATATTAGATTTTTTTATAAAATCAAATACTTTATTCTATAATACATCTTATCTTTTACTTCTTCCAAGAAACTTGTAAGTTTAAAAAATTAGCAAGATGTTTTTTTTTTAATTGTGCTGAATGAAAAAAATATTTTTAAATGTTGTATTGTTTTCATGTTTTGCACATTTTGTAATTTAAAAAAATATATGTAGAAGACAATTTTTTAATATCTAAGAGTAATTATAATTTTTGATACACTGTTATTATTAAAGTTTCACTGAAAAAATGCGACTCACGCAAATATTTCCGTTTATCAAACTGTGACCAAGATCACAATTTAATTGAATTTATTTAAACGCGGGCTCTTTGACTGCCCGTAAAATAAAAAGAAATACAAGTAATCTAAAAAAACTAGGGTTTCAAAAATTTATTTTAATAAGAGAAATAAGAGATCTTTTTACAGTAATTGATGTTAATGATAATGGAGTCCTTCTTCACAGAATACATTTTAGACAATAGTAACATGAATATGTGAACTAAGTTTAGAATTCTTGTGAGAAAATTAGACTTTTTTTTCTTTCAAAGAAATACCCTTTTTGTGGGTTCATTTTTTGTTTAAGAATTAAATTGTTCTTAATTTTCTTCACTTGTCTTAGATCACCCTAATAATCCTTTAAAATTTGTTAAAATATGTTTTCAAATTTTTTAAATTATATTTCAAAGTTTCAGTAATTTGAACAGAGGTAGTAGTTTATTATTATGACTAACAGTAGCTATTTATTTAAGATTAATTTACCATAGAAATATGTAATCTAGCTTATTGTAATATTATTATACACAAAAGTTTAGAACGATATTCCATATTTAAATAATTAATAACTGTCTATTGATAGGTTAACGATGTAAGACACATAACCAATCGAAACGGAAATATTTCAAAGTTAATTAATTCCAACAGAAATCTAACTTTAAAAGAAATTCGTATCTAAATTTTCATCCATAGTCTAAAAAATGGCTTTATTTTTGCTTGTGCGCATGTGGAATATTATTTTAATCTTTTGGATATCTCATTCCCTAATAAGATAGTAAATGTCTTGTGTTTGTATATTATTAGACTTTAAATGACCCTATTTTAAAAGTTATGAACTGTGCTGTGATATTGGAAACAATATTTGATTATATTTTCATTGCGAGTATTATGTTAATTTTTTAGTTCCGCTTATGTTTAATTTAGAATTTTTTATTATAATTTCTGTAGTGTCTTTCTGTATGCTTGACATTATTTTTTAGTTTAAACTTTATAAATAAAATTGAGTTTTTATAAATTTTTTGTTTTGTTTTTGTAGTATAATATTTTTGAGTTAATAAAATAACAATAATTTTTTCAGCAGGAGTAAACAATCTTCTTGAGAAGAGTTACCACTGTAATAAGAGTTGTTAATACACTGTTTCCTAAACCATTATTGTTTTCTTAATCATAGATTCTAAGTTTCCAGAAATTTAATTTGATTAGTAATTCTCAACTGGCGGTATATGCAAACTTAACAAGATAAGCAAGGACACAAGTAAAAAAGGGTTATTGCAACATAAACAAAGTAAAATTATAGAACTCTTTATTCCGCTTCTATTATTTTCTTTTCGTTTTGTTTCCCGAAGCCTAAGGAATAAAAAATGTTTTACATTAAAAATTACTTGATAAATGATTTTCCACAGATCAGTATTTTTTTTTTCGCAGGTGTGCAGAGGTCTGTTTTTAAATGGCATACATAAGATACTGCTGGAAATTTTTGGTACCGTTTAAAAATTATATTTCTAAAAAAATAGGCAACAAAGGACGTGGGTAAAGATCGGCCTTTTTTCACCCATCATATTCGTGAAAATTTAAAGTTTTAATTTAGGCCATTTTATTATATTTATAATAAGTCCAAGTATTTTTATTTACATCTACGAAAAAAATCAAAATGGCAAGTACCAAAAAAACCTTTAAACTTGCCGTTTTTATTGACTTTTTGCAATTTTACATGTTTTTTGATCTTTTTTTTAATGATGGACTCAACGCACCAAAATAAATAAATGCCAGTTTATGACCTTATTATGTGTAATATTAAAGATAAAAAAATATGTAGATGCGTTGAGTCCATCATATAATTTTTTAAAATAGATCAAAAAACGTGTAAAATGGAAAAATTCAATAAAAATGACAACTTTAAAGGTTTCCTTTTTTGGTACTTGCCATTCTAATTTTCTTTTTACTAATTTATTGTAGATGTAAATAAAAATACTTGGACTTGGATTATAAATAAATAAAATGGCCTAAAGTGAAACTTTAAATTTTCAGGAATATGATGGGCGAAAAAGGCCGATCTTTACCCACCTTCTTTAAATGCAGTTTTTAGCAAAAGGTAAAAAATTTATAACGACAAACGAGCACAGTTGCAGTTGCAGTTGCTTTCCCAGTATCTATAACCAAAATACAACCCCAGCTATACTACAATTTAAAGTTACAAAAGGGCTAGGCTAGCTCAGAATAAACTATTTACGTATTCATAAGATAATGAATACCCTATATATAATCATACTAACTTACAGTTAGACGACACTCTACAAAAAGGCGAGTGTATCCCTGAAGGCATATTGCCAATAAAAATCAAATAATAATAATAATATATTAATACACTAATTAAATATTTATGATATGACACATATGAATTAATTAGTCGATAATTAAAAGGGATTCTAGTCTGTGAACTATTCCCGTGTAAGTAAGGCCATGAGTTACATTTTAAACTTTTCTATAAGCTCTTACAAGTGAATCTAAGTAAAGCAGAATGACTATATGGAATTATTAGTAAAATTTGAAAATATCCGGTGCAAGGTTAAACAAAAAAAAAAAAAGTCTCGCGATAGATTATTAGACAAAATCGTACAAGGTTATGTATTACATAAATCATTATACACAACAATACACCAAATTCATCAAAACTATAACTCGTTACAGAAAATATTCTGTATATCCGTACCTACATGTAAGGAAGTACTATTAAATTAATACACAAACTACCTTTTAAAGTGTTAAAATGCACAAATTAGTATTCCAGCCCTAGATTTAAATTAAAGTGTTAAGAGAGTTAACTTTTATTAAATCCATTATAATTTAAGTACTTAATCACATGAATATACTTTGATAATTATAAGAAACATCACAATTTATAGACTAGACCATGGATCAATTTCATCATCAGTAATACAACATTGTTCTATATATCACATTATGTCTTAGACGATGTAAGCGGTATCAATACAATATTCTTATCTCTAGACTTATCTGTGACTTCCAGTTATTACAGGAACACGTGGTTGCACGTTGCACTTTAATGCAGAAAATTTTTGTTAACAGCTAAGATGCTAAGACAGTCCAACAGTGACAAAAAAGTTATAGTCCAAGACTACTATTTTTAGTCTACGAAGATTAGTATAGTCCAATAGGTTGATATGGACTAAAAATGACGCTGGATTAAAGGACCAATTACGTGATAAACTAAAAATAACAATTTTCCCATAAATAAAATTTTTATCTATATCAGCTCCAAGATAAATTAATTGTTTTTAATAAAGTACCAGTCGGTACGCCTATGTATATTCATTGTTAGGCAACTGGTATGTCCCAGCGATGTAATGATGGTTGTGTACATACTCTATTGATCTATCACCTTGTCTTGTCGATGTACTTCCGACCCAAAAAAAAGAGACAGGTGCATAAACATAACCTGGCTTATTTAAAGGGCAAAACGAATACTCCAATATTATAAAACAAAAGACTATAAATTTACGTAAATTGCAGTCCCACAAAAACTAAAAAGTTGAAGGTCCGAAAAACTTGACCATGTTATCTCTATGTTTTTAAGGTAGCTAAATCCGAATCCGGGGTCAGTTTGACCTCATCAGGTCAGAGTCAATGGCATTTCAAGACAAATCTGCAAAATTAAACAGCTCTATAAAAAAAAATGAAAGTTCGAAAGACTTGACCATGGTATCTTTGTTTTTGAGGATGCGAATCCGGGGTCCGTTTGACCCCATCAGGTCAGGGTCAAGGGCATTTTAAGGTCAAATCTGCAAAATTATTCGCAACCAAATTTAAAGGGTGTATACTTATGTTTTGAGATCTCTGAATACGAATCCGTGGTCAAATGTGTAAAATTACAATTTTGCAGATTTGACCTTGAAATATCTTTTGACTTTTGACTATGACCCGATAGGGTCAAACTGACCACAGACTCTTATTTAGCGACCTTAAAACATAAGTATACACTGCTCAAATTTGGTTGCGATTAATTTTGCAGATTTGACCTTGAAATGCCCTTTTTACCTGATAGGGTCAAACTGACCCCGGATTTAGATTTACCGACTCCAAACACATATAGATATCATAGTCTTTCGGACCTTTAATTTGAATGCGATTAATTTTGCAGATTTGACCTTGAAATGCCCTTGGCCCTGACCTGGTGGGGTCAAACTGACCCCGGATTCGGATTCAGCCACGCCAAAAACATTGAGATACCATGGTCAAGTCTTTCGGACCTTCAACTTTTTTTAAATTGTGGGCCGTGTTACCAAAGAAGATCACGTAAAAATATTTCAGACAGTTATAAAATTGTAACCATTAATATGTCGTTGACCTTTGGAAGTGAAGAAAGGTCATAAAAACAATTTAACGTTCTCAGACAGAGCTAGCTGTAAATTATTGTGGTGGTAATTGATTTAATAAAAGAAACTATTTGTTACACAACACTTTATTCATGTTACGTCGTTTATCGGTGTCACGCTACAAAAGAATACTACATTTATGGATACGTGTTTGTTCGTCGGTGGTTGTGGTCGAAGAGGCCTTTCCCGTTTTACCCGCTATGCAAGTAACCTTCTGTCATGGCATTGTTGCCATATTTATTTCTTGTATGTCCTAATACACTGCATAAATAAAGAAAAACAAAATTATGGACTGAAAAATTGTTCCCTGAGGTAGTGTCCCCTCTTCCTTTAAGGTATTTATAAAAATTTGGTACGATTCGGTTTTTGAATCGTAACAAATTTTTTGCTCATCAAATGATTACCAACTAACTGTGCGATTTTGTTAAAAAAGTTGGTATAGTTAAGGTCTTTGGGTGATTTGTGCATAAAACTTTTTTAAAATTTCTTCTAGGTTAAAGATATAATGTTTTAACAAAAATATATATCCCCACTGACGTTAACGTTTCTTCTGTAAGCAAATTTAAAAAACCGTTTTAGTGTAATAAGTTTCGAACGCTAAAAGATAATAAAACAAACGTAATTTGATAGTGTTTAGTAACAGCAAAATAATTGACTTACAATTAGTAGTTTTCTCAGTGGCGTGCGTACGGATATAACCGTAAGAATTTTTTTTAGTATGTGACGCACTGGCAATTTTTTTTTGATTTCCTCTAATTTGATTTTTTGTTTTAAACAAAATTGCCCCCTTGACTTTTTTTTGCATTTATCGTTATTTTCCATTAATGAAGTCTTCAGTAAATACCAATTTTGCCATTGCATATAGGGGAAAATGTAGACGAACAAAAATGTAAAAAGAACAAACATTATTAGGTATGTTTTGACCTTTTTTATCTTGGGACAGTCCACGAAGGCTGATGCCTAAGCACTAACGTACCGTGGGTGTCTTCAGTGTGGTGAGAGGGAGTTTGTTCACAGGGGACTTACATTTTTGGAGATTGGGGGAAAGGAAAAGGGGAAAAAACTTGGATAGCGGGCAGCAAGGTTCCATTTAAATCTTGAAAAACCCTTTTAGGGATTTTTTAAGGAACGAAGAAATCGGGAAGGTTCGAGGGGCCTCTCTAACTGAACTGTAAAAGGATGCATAAAAGTTGCACTACGTGTTACTCTGTTGGGAGCTGCCAGAGAAGGAATTATACTGGCCAACTCCTCTGAGCAGAAGCCGTGAAAATACCTATAGAAGAGCGACAGATCCCCTACAGCTCGACGGTGGGCAAGAAGAGGAAGCCTTTCTGTGAGCGTGGGATCATTAATAAGACGAACGGCTCTTCTTTGAATGGAGTCCAGAATACTAAGTGTTGTAGGGGACGCCATTCCCCAGACATGAGAACAATATTCTAAAGAGGGTGTGATTTGGGATACATACAGAGTGTACAAATTGGAAGAAGAGAAATATTTTCTGGCTCGGAAGAGAAATCCAATCTTTTTTGAAGCTGCCGACTGAAGTAACGCCGACAAGATTAAACGACTCTGTTCTGCAGAAATTGGCCGCTCATATGTAAGGGATGAGCATTTGCAGACTTTTTTCGCGACAGGGAACATGACTGTGTTTTCGAGGCATTAAACTGAACAAGATTTTTGGCGCCCCAATCCAAGATAAGTTTGAGGTCTTGTGAAAGAGATATCTGCATTGACCTGCGCTTGTTTTCGAAATCAGGATTACACGGTGGCTTAAGAAATTGAATACTAGAGTGGAGGGTACTATCGTCAGCAAAACTATGAATGGGATTGATTGTGGAAGAGAGAAGATCGTTAATGTGTAGAAGAAATAGCGTGGGTGCCAGCACTGAGCCCTGGGGCACCCCAGCATTAATTTGGTAGAAGCTGGAGGAATGACCATCTACACTAACTGATATACGTCGATTAGAAAGGAAACTGGAAAGCCAAGAGCAAAGCTTAGGTGGAAGACCGTAAGAAGGAAGTTTGTTAAGAAGCCCATCATGCCAGGCCTGATCGAAAGCTTTGGATATGCCAAGAGCAACGATCTGGGATTCACCAAGAAACTCAAGGGACTTGTTCCAGTTGTGTGAGACGAAGGAAAGAAGATCAGCTGTGGATCTACTGTAACGGAATCCATATTGTCTATCATGTAAGATCTTATGTTTTTCCAGATACTTTAAGATTTGGGAATTAATGAATTTTTCCATTACTTTGCAAACAACTGAAAGAAGAGATATAGGTCTATAGTTGGAAGAGAGACTTTTGGATCCTTTTTTGGGGACAGGTTGCACACGTGCAGTTTTCCAACTCTCCGGGAAAATGCCCGTGTCGTAAGAGATTCGAAAGAGGCGAGTTAAGATGGGTGCAAGCTCGGGAGCACATTTTTTTAAGACGATTGCTGGTATGCCATCCAGCCCAGACGATTTTTTAGTATTAAGAGAAGAAAGAATACGCTTGATCTGTTTAACTTTAAAAATTATATCGTACATTTTATGAGAAACAGGGACAACTGTTGGAAGGGGAAGATTAGTAGGAGGATCAAGCGTAGAATTGGCAGCAAATTGTTTGGCAAATAGTTCGGCTTTTCCTTTGGAGGTAGAGACAATTCCATCTTCAGAGATTAGGGGTGGAAAAGAATTTTAAAATTTATAAAAACATGTCGCATAGGAATTTAAAAAGACCCTTAGACGTTTGCAATAAAATACTACTAATTATTTAACCATAATAAATGTACTATTAACCTAAAAACTTAAAGTAATAGATCTAATAAATCAAACAAAAAAATATTAGAAAATATGCTAAAAATATTGTCCACCAGCTGCAATACTTTTTCCAATGCGTTTTCTTTTGGATTTACTTATTCATGCTTAAATATCTGGCATCCCCCAAATTTCCCGACATCTTTTAACGGGCATGAACCAGAGAAATAGAGAAAAAATAAAATAAATAATCAGTAAATAAGTGTTTTATTTATACACTGTATTTTATGTCAAATGTTTTTTTTTGCATTAAAAAGTAAATTTACTTTACGAAATGACACTCAATAATACATGTAGTTGGCCCAATTGAACACCTTTATTTTATAAAAGGGTTGTTTAACAATATCTATAATCATATATCATCTTAAGCAGGAGATCATAAATGTGAGTTTTTTTCTTACTATAAAAAATCATAAAAGGAAGGTCCTATATATTTAAAAAAAAATACCTGCTATATATTAATTTTATTTGCACTGTGATGATACTAACCTCTTAACTTATGCCACTCCTTTTTGTTTACCTATACCATTTTAAACAATGCTCAGGTCAGCTGCCATTCAGATATCTTTTTCTTATGATACTCTTTTTTGACAATTAATATTGTAAAATTGCAAAGATAAATTTCTGTTTCCTGTTAAACTAATCTTATTGTATTTTATAATTTAAGATAATTTTTATCGATGTTTAAATATTGTAGATCACACACATTCTAATTGAACAAATTATTTCATAATTAGTTTATATTTAGGCTGCTGCAGAGACAAGTGGAATGATTAATATGTGGCAATTGCCAATACTAAGATACCATAAAATAGACACAATCATGGGCAAGTTCACACTCTCCCTCTGAGGAATAGAAAATTGACATTCTTACACTTAATCCAGTAGGTTAGTTTGCTTAAACTATTGGGTTAACAATAAAACAAGATATTTTTATTAATAGGTTTTATTGGCCGTTAAATGGAATCAACTCGGTTAACTTATTTCTTATTCTTTCCCCTTGAATAGTTTTGGTATGGTGTTTCGCCATGGAATTGGTGATAATTGGTGGGTACTTGGGTGGAAATGCCATCCAAAAAAAAGCAAAGGTATAACATTTTTTCCTAAAATTTTTCCTTGTCCTATATGTTCATTACCCAGGAACTGTTTTAAACAAATGTATCTGTTAGCTGTTACTCAACCATTTTTTAACCAAAACTTCCTCTTTTGGAAATCTAAAATTAAAATATTACATGTAAATTTTGTTGCGCCTGCAAGTATGCAAAAATCAAGAGACCTAAACTATTATAATGTATGTTATCTATAAAATTACAATAAAACTATTTTATTTAATTTTTCTAGGTTTTTATTTACCCAATAAAATATTTTCACTATATAAAATGGGGTACTTACAAACGAAAATATCTTCTGCTGTACTATATCTTCTGGAACACCCTTTCACGCAACAAGACATAGTTCATTAAACTAAATTAAAGCATTATAAATGGAACACTTAACTAAAATAAAACGAAAGATACTAAGCCAAATCTAATCCAAAAAGTAAACAAACATTTACGAAAAAGTCTTGTTTATACGACAACCCTTTTTATTCCATGAGAACAACAAAGAAAACAAAACAAATGTCAATTTTGATTTGACAAGTAGAAGCAACCATGGCGGCTCACATGCCGTCCTCGTAAAATTGGATGCGCAGTGGTCGAAGCGCTTTCTCCCCCCTTCTATTTCTCTGGCATGAACGCGCATCGTCCATCTCGACTCCAGGGTAGGGATGGCAACGATATATCGACGTTTTGTATAGATCGATATATTACTCAAATATATCGATACATTTAAATCGATGTTTTGCTACCGACATATTATTCGTTTCGATATATTGGAAGCTTTACTAAACAAAATTTCAATTTGTATGACGTGCGCGCATGCGACGTTGGTTGCGCTTGTCCGCTTGTTAGTTCTCGTCTCGGTTATTTGCAAAAATATAAAAGTGGGTGACATCTAGCTAAGCGCTCTGTGAAAGACACTCAGCAATTTTTAAAAAATATCTATATATCGAATATATGTTTTTGATTGATATATCATATGATTCGATATATCGATATATTTTTCTATTTTACCATCCCTACTCCAGAGTTAGCAACCGTACTATAATTATAGTAGACATACTATAATTAACTCGCGTCTATAGACAGAAATATCACTTTGGCTCCGGACTTTCGCATGCGCACATTGGCGAGCGAAATTCAATTGAAGATAATCTGTTAAAATCGGCTGCGTCCATTACTGCATATATGTGCATTTAATGTAATTAAAGCAAATCATGGGTCGTTTCTAATACGTCTTCGCATTTTTACGTCTGATATATAATTGGGACTTCACGAGTCCTTTAAAGGGCAAGTACGGTGGTACCGCCTCAGGCGAGAAAAAGCTCCTCTGCCACCTGCCGTGGGTTAGTTTGATTTTCAAGTTTGATGATGGATATCTCGATAACGAAACGTTTCAATTTTTTTTAGTTTCGCGATCAGCGCTACAACCCCCCCCCCCTTTACCAAATTTGGTCAAAATCGGAGTTGCCGCAACTTTCTAGACAATTACCTACAATAGGTCTGTTTTTTATTCAGAAATAGTGTATACTATTTTAAACTTTTTTTACGTAAGCGCTCTTATGGAAGGTGTATTTTAGGGCTACGTGGCTAGAAAAAGTGTAAAATAGTGTAAAATATTTCTGGTAATCATTTACTTATCGGGCCCATGGCCGATTTAATTGAAATTTAGTATACAGGGGTTTTTTGGACGCGGATCACGAATCTGAAGTCAAATTTTGTAGAAATACTCTAGTTTTTAAGCTATAACACCCTACTTGGACATAACTTTAAAACTTATTTGTCTAAAATTCCTCCTTCTTGAACCTGGTCACAGCGAAATTAAATTATTTTAGAGTAGAACACCTCTTATTTTACAGGATTAACTTATTTCCTCTATTATTTACTCATTATTAGTTTTACACATTCAAAAATGTTATTTTTATATTCAAAAACAATCAGCAAAATTATCTAGTGATTTTTAGACAGATAAGTTGGTGAAACTGAAAGGCGCCATATTTAAAATTTAAATTGTTTTACCAGCATTAAATGTAAAAAAAATATGTTTAATAGAGAAAGTGGAAAATTCTATAAAAAAAGCATTTAATCCACGTAAAAGCATTATTTTAAACTTTTGTAAAAGGTGCATTATGATTCATGCAGCTATTTTGCAAGGTGTTTTTATTTAGAAGTTAAATTTTAATACAAGTAAGACAGGGGCGCATATTTCCTTGAATTTTTATATGTTGATAAGATATACAGGGTGTTTCCTAACTACGGTACGAAACTTCAGAGGATGATTGGCTAGGTCGTTTTAAGATAAAAAGTTCCTATGAACATATGTCCGGAGTGGCTTCGTTTCTGAGATACAGGGCGTTGAAGTTTAAAGAAAAAAACGGTATTTATAAAATATCATAAATATCCTAAAACCGATTTGATAGAAATTTGGTGCAGTTATTTGAAGTAATAAGGTGCTTATTTAGTTCTAACTAGATTGAAATTATTAGCTCCAGTGGCGTCTCAGTGGGCATCACAGCCATTTTATTGACGAAAAAAGTACACCAATGACTTTTTCTTATAGTTTTTATATTTTTTAAGATTAAGCAACTAAAAATACAACTTTTTACTTTCCTGTGTTTTCTTCATATCTAGCTTCGTTTTCGAGAAAAAAAAAATAAAAACCACATTAACTCATTCTAAAAGCTATCCATGGACAACATAAAATAAAAACCAAAAATAAAAAATAAACACATAAACGACCTTAAAGTAAATGAGCAAAATGTCCACCTTCTGATAAAATACAGGACTGCAACCGATTTGTCATTGAGTGTCTGACACGTGCAAAAATTCCTGGAGTATTCCTTAGGACATTGCAATTGTTAATTATCCGATTCCTCAAGTCATTCACATCTAATACAGGAGTTTTATAAACAAGAGCTTTCAAATGGCCCCATAAATAGAAATCTCGAGGATTCATATCAGGACTGCGAGGTGGCCAATTTTGAGGTCCTGCACGTCCAATCCAGCGATTAGGGTAGGTGATGTCGAGATGCTGACGAGCAAGAGCACTAAAATGAGCTGGAGCCCCGTCGTGCATAAACCACATGTTGACTCTTACTTGTACGGGTACTTCTTCTAACAAAATGGGTAAATGATCTTGCAAAAAGTCCGTGTAGGATTCACCTGTTAAACTTGCTGGTAAAAAAATGGGCCAATTAAAACGACCTAGCCAATCACCCTCTGAAGTTTCGTACCGTAGTTAGGAAACACCCTGTATATTTAATAGGTAATAGACAACATCCTCTTTTTTAAACACAAAGAAACTAAATGCAGTTAATGTAAACTCCATTTTTACACAATTAAATTTTAAAGTAGGCGCTTTTCAATTGTTTTCCTAGTTGTACCACCGTTTAAAAATCCTTAGATAGTTTTGTTAAAATTTTAAAGCAAAAATATTTTTCTTTTGGTGGTGGTTTTTTTCAACTAGCGACTAAAAAACGTAAAAATAGGGTTAACACCATAATAAAACACATAGGGTACGAAAAAATTAATTTTTTACTTACATTATTACAAAATAAAATAATTATTTTCCATAAAAAATATACTAAAGTAATATGGCCGACCAACCTAAAAAAAGTGACGTTTCCCTCCTTGAATAAGTAATGCCTCGTAACAATAAATCAGGTTTTCCACTAGTTAGTAAGAATTCTTTTCTAGAGAATTTATATTCTCTGAACAATTTTAAAAAAATCTAAATAAAAGCTGAACAAATAACTCTATTTCACTGGAACATTGATGATAGAAAGGGGATTTCAAGGTAACAAAAAAAGAGAGTCCTCAGCTACTAGGTAGAGATTTTAATTTTCGACTTAAAAGTCCTGACCTCTAAAAACACCTGGAAACCAGTTGACATGGTACAGAACTATGGATACGGAGGTACTTCTCGAACTATCGATAGTGGTCTTTCCAAGCGATACCCTATAGCGTAGTTCATATGCTTGCGAAATGCGAAACTTGTTCTGATTGGTCGATTTCAAATGTGTCAATTGTAGGAGCTCTCTATTCTTAAGTTTTTTGCGATTCGCAATTTGAAGACCACGAGCATGCGTTTGATTTTGGCGTGGCTCAAAGATTAAGTTACTACAGTTCAATTCCTGGGGCCATGTAATATTTATTTATTTATATATATATATATATATATGATATATATATATATATATATATATATATATATATATATATATATATATATATATATATATATATATATATATATATATATATATATATATATATATATATATATATATATATATATATATATATATATATATATATATATCGTTGTGTGCTTTTAAAGTTCTAAAATAAAGAAAACTAGGGTGTTTTTTTTCAATAAAATCATAATCTTATAGGATCGTTTATTTCATGACAACCTGTCATTCTCTCATATGTTTTAATAGCACATATGCAGTTTTGATTTCAAGTGAAAATAAAATAAAAAGTTTAAAGATTCCAGCATATTCCTATTGGTTCAGCCTCACTGTTAAGACAGTGCCAAAAAGCGTGCAAGAGAGAAAGATGAATCAAAATATAATCTTTCTCTCTCGCTCCAACGTGCTAATTGGTCGAGAAGGACTGGCTGACGAATCAGCACGACGAGTGAAATATATACCCTTCTCACCGACCAATGAGCACGTAGAAGCGAGAGGGAAAGGATATACTGTAATTCTTTTGTCGCTCTCGCTTGCTGCCTAGTAGCAAGGCTTCCTCTATAAGTATATGCTCAAAGGTTAAAATAAGTTGTAATTTCTTATTTTTATTTTATGTTATTTGCCTGTATAAAGACTTTATGGGAATAAAGTATATTCTATGTTTTGTTTTAGTAAATCCACCTTATAAGATGGAATTATGAAGGTCAGTAAATGCAATAGCCCTTCTTCACCAGTAAAAATTTTCAACTTGATCCTTATTATTCACTGACGACCAAAGCATTATAAATGTTTGTTAAAACAATACACAGAGAAATACCTAGCATAAGATACAATATTGTTAAAAAAAATATTATAAATAACACAAAAAAGTTTTAAAGAAGGGAAATTAATTAAAACGTCAATTGCACCTTGCCAACAGTTCCAGCACTAAATCCCTAAAAAAATCGCAGTCGCAGCGCTATGAAATACCACAAAAAACCGGCGGAAAAATTTTGCGAATTCGTAATTCGTAAATCGCATTTCGCAAGCTTATGAACGACGCTTATCGATGGCTCAATTCTATCGATAGTGCTATCGACCCATCGACATCCCTAGTGTTTTCTCTGCAAAAATGCATTTTTTATTTTTGAAATATACTAAACCAGGGATTCCCAAAGTGGTCGTCGACCCCTTGGGGTCGATATCGGTTTCCTAGGGGTCGGCATAAACAAAAACTGATTTTGGGGGTCGACGAGGTCTAAAAATCGACCCCTATTAAATTAACACAAGTTCTTATTTAAAACTTTCAAGATAGGTAGGTAGGTACTGTATTGTTTATGTTGTGTTACGTGTACTAAGAATAATTAATATTTTTGTAGGAAATAGCATTGTTGTAGTAATGTAAAGCCTCAAGTTCGTACAAGATGAAAAACAACAACCAAGGCTATCAGAAGTTCTGGTTGCAACGCAACATTGAAACACAGTATCCTACATTGTGGAACATTGCTGAAAAATACCTTATCGCTTTTCCATCATCATACCTAGTTGAAAAAAGTTTCAGTGTGGTAACAAACATTTTGACGAAACAAAGAAACCCTTTGAAAATCAACGAACGTGGAAATTTAAGGCTGCAACTCACCAATATTGATCCGGATGTAGTTAGATTAGTAGATAGTTACCAGGTTCATCCATCATACTGAAAGTTTTATTTTCTCTTTGCGAATTAATACTTTTTTAAATATAATTTCCTACCTACTTAAGATTCTTTAAGTACCTAATTTGTGATAATCATTATAAATTAAACTTGATATTTACTGAATTTTTTTTATTTTTTAAAT